>VZUI01035223.1:0-12490 GCA_013401135.1 Cettia cetti | reverse complement strand
TTATTATTATTATTATTATTATTATTATTATTATTATTATTATTATTATTATTATTATTATTATTATTATTATATTATCAGTTGTTGTCTGAACCCACAGGTTTTTACTTATATCTGATCTTCCTCTCTGTCCCACCAGGGTTGTGGAGATGAGAGCAGTGAATGAGCAGCTGCACGGTACTCAGTGTGTCTGCGGTTAAACCACAGCAGAATTATGAATAATTCACCCTTATGTTGCCAGCCCAGATCCACCTGAGCCACTTCAACTTCAGCAGCCTCATCCACCTTCTGGTTCTTGTTTTGTTCTTCAGTATCCTGGGTTAACCCACAACAATGGTGAGTGTTTAATCACTTTTATGGGCTTCAGTTCTAGAAGTTAATCCTTGCAGCCCAGTGAGATGGTGAAAGGGGTTCACGTGCCTCACACCTTGTCAGCTGGCTGTTACTGTCCTCCTGCTGGAGTGTAGCACCTCCCTTACAGAGCTGCAGGGGGAACATTTATCCACACCTCCCTTGTTCCAGTTTAGCAAACAAATGTACGTTAAAGGCTTCTATTGTTTTAGCTCTACTGAGACTTGTGACTTTTTTTCCTTCTCTGTCCCCTAGAGGAGTCACAGGCTGACAGATCCAAATGAAGTTAGTAAGGGTGAAGAATCTGGCCTATTAATGGTCTGTACTGGAGCCATGAGACTGTTTCTAAGACTGTGGCTGGGAGGCAATCAAATGCTTAAAGAGAACCTCAGTTCTTGCATTTGCTAAAACCAGGTCCTTACAACCTTGTTCTTTAATTCTGAGCTCTCATGAAGCATGTATTTTCCTTCTTCTGCACACACATTTTTATTCCATATTTTTTCCCTCAATAATCTAAAAATTTTATCAGAAGCCATGTCCATATGTTCTTTTAAAAATATTTTTATTGCTAAATTCGAGGTATTTTTCCCTTTCTTGGCTGGGATTTTAGCTAGTGCTATGACATAAACCTTCCTAGTGCTTGCTGTTTGTTTACTTTTCAAGGACTCTCTATTACTGCATAAAGAAAGAAAATTCTGTAATTTGTTTATGTCCTGCACAGCTTCCTATCTTATTAAAACGAGCCATTTAATTTCTATCACACTGATTTAGACCTACTTATATTCACCTTGACTGGTAATTGCTCTTTTTTTCTTTTGTTTCATGCCCTAATCTGTGCTCTCAAGGCATAACCAGTTTTCCAGAAAGCAAAATATGGGCTAATGAGGTGTCATTTTCTTCTAGAGAACTAATCTCTCTACAGACCATATTCACTCAGGGGTAATCTCACAGAAGTCAATGAAATTGCAGTAGAGCCACATCTGGCCCCACAAGTCAATGAAACTACTCGTTACATGGGTCTGCTTCTTCTTTTCTTCCTGTTATACCTCCTAAGTTTGCTGAGTGAACACTAATGACCTGGCCCCAGACATGCCTGTTGTACTTATTGCTGGATGAATTCCCCATAGTTTAACAACTAAATGGCAGAGGAGAGGAAGAGAAAGGAATAATCTTTCTTGTTCCGTGATCCTGCTGGCTGTGCTTTGTAGGATGAGTGTGGGATGAGTGTGGGCCTGTCCTCTTCTTACATCCTGCTTGATGAGGACAGGAGGAGAAAGTGGCAAAGTGAGTGGAGATCTGTGGGAAAGGAGTTTGTGGATGATGAGATCATGCAACTGCACAGCAGAGCCCAGATCCCCAGAACTATGTATATTTCCTTTTTAAATCTCAGCTTATCCTTGTGACCTTGGTTAAGTTAGGCAATCACAAGGCAAAGGAAAATTAAACTGTTAATTTCTGTAAACCACCCCCCCCCATCAAACCAAATGAAAACAGACCCTGAGCAATCTTTGCTTCTATGTATTACAACTATAAAAGAGATTTCTGAGCTCATAAAAACAGACTTCCCACATTACTGAGGAAAAGATTGATGGATGGGAAGAAATTTCAGCAAAAATTCTTCCATTGCAAACATTAGCCTAACTTCTTTTCCCAGAGAGAGGTAATTAAATTTGGAAACAAGTAACTGCTATACTCACATATGTAGAGAAATGATCTGTGCTATTCCATCAGTCCCCCTGCCCCATCTGACCCACTGAAACACCTTATGAAATTTATAATGTTCAGCTCCCTTTGTTATTTTAATTCAGCTACAGCCACTCAGAAGTCATTCTTGTATGATAATAGGGGTAATTCTCTAGTATAACCCCTATATGGGAGTGTAACTGCTATAACCACCCTGGAGGCAAGTAGCATTAGGCTCATTTTCAGGGGTCTTCAAACACTTGTTTAGAATTGCCTGCAGACCTTGGGCAAAGCTGATCTTCGAAGTATGGGACTTGTCTGAGGATGAAAGTGAACGCTGTTATACATAATTAAGGAGAAAGTCAAAACTGTTCAAATATTTGTTTCAATGGGAAAAGTATAGCTTGAATATATTTTTTATTCACTAGGTAGAAATCTTCCGATTGTGTGCTAAAAGTGATGCTTTCATCAGCATTCACCTAAAACTAGGAACTGATCTGATCTACAGCTAAAAATATGAGGCATAATTGATTTAGCTGAAAATAATAAAAACAATGTTTCAAATTGAGCCATGTGAGGTTCTGCTGGTATTTTCTCTCCTGAGTATTGGTTTTATGTGTCTGCTGTCACCTCAGCAACATGAGCTTCTTTCTTTGTAGTTGAGAGAATTCCTAGGGACTTCAAACTGCACAGATTTCCTTTTATTCACTTAAAACTGAAACTGAAAAACAACAGGAGAAAGGAGTGTCAGCTCTTCACCTGCACAAGGTTTTTTTGTTTATAAATTCATTGTCTTTTGAAGAAAAATTCAGACTCATTTTATTGGAAAAGTTCCAGAGGTTGTGTGTAGAAAGACCACTGTAATGTTGTGGAGCACCCTAATAAGTCTGGTGTGGAAGGATACTAATGGTGACTTGTGCTGAACAAAGAAATTGAAAAGGAATTTTCTTGTGGGAGTTGCAGTCCTGGTTTTGTTAATCTAAACTCTGTATATGCAGTGGCCTGGACATGACAGTGTAATTGACATGAACTATTAAGCTTGATATGGAATTGGGAAAAAAATCCAAGCACAGTTTTTCTGTTATTCTTTAAAATGAAAGGTCTAGATAAAACATACAGCCACGTGTAGCCACGAAGGATTGAGAGGGAAGTGTAGGTACAGAAAGTGTCATCACAGGGTTGTGACTTTAGCTCTGCTTCTGTTATTTTACACTCAAATATGTGTTAGTGTGATACTAACCCAGCAAAACAAAGAAAGCAAAAGCAACCTGTGCTGGGGCTGAGTGGCTGCTGTCAAAACAGAGAGGTAGAACCTGACTCTCAAGTACCTGATGGGCTGTGCCACATCACATCAGGCTGTAACACAACTAGATGTGTCAGTCTGATAAACTGCTGGGTACAATGCAGTTCTTCAAAAGTTAAAAGGAAAAAGAAAAAAAAAGCAAATGTTGTTGCCCCATCTCCTTGCAGCAGGCTTTCTTGTATTTGGCCAGTTTGTTTTTCTCCAAGCAAATGTGTTGAATTAACACAAGTACAGAGAAGCCAGAATAGAGAGGATAAATGAATCTAATGGCTCCCAGTAGGAGCCAGTTTTTCATGGTGTAGATGACTAGCAGTTCACAGGATCACAGAGTATGCTGAGTTGGAAGAGACCCACAAGGATCACTGGGTCCAACTCCTGGCCCTGCATAGCACCATTGCAGGAGTCACTCCAAGTGGGACTATAAAAACTATTTACTCCCTGAGTGAACCAGCACATTGTATTTGTGCCTGTGGGATATTCAAACAACCTTTGTGAATGCATAAGGGGTCACATCTCATCTCTCAGAATTAAGGTTGTTCCTAGGGCTTCTGATTCATTCTGTGGTGTATATGATGTGTATGCCTTTTCCCCCTTCCATTCTATCGAAATGCAACATTTACTAGTTTATTTGCATCCTTTGAATAAACCCAGTATGCTGAGTATGTACATCATACCAGAAATTAAATGGAATTATTTGGTTCAGTAAATAGCAAAGCAACATAGACATCTACAACTCCCTGTGAACTGCAATAGATATGAACCTGCAGATTTTGGAACACTTTTGATTTACTTTACACAAATCACATCCTGTTTCTAAATACCTATCAGAAGAAACATTTCTGGAAGACTGCCTTTTACCTTCAAAGTTCTCTCAGGATGCTCAATCTTTAAACAGAGCCCTCCATTACCTTTATACAAAGAACAGGTCTCAAGCATTTTGCTTTTCTCTTCAAAGTAGCACTATTTTAAATAATGAACAGTTGCCATGAGCAATGGCACAGGCTTATTTTTCTGTCTGATCATTATTTCTGCTCCTTGGACATCTCTAACCCAGAAGGTACAGAAAGATCCTCAGGGCTTAAAACCTTCCTACAAGTTATTTTATCTGGTCACCTGTCAACAGCATATTTTTTCCTTTATTTTTTTTTTTAAATTTGTTTTCATTTTTGTTCTGAAATACACCTATTTTGGTGGGGTTTTTTTAATAAAACAGATCAAGATGTTGACATCCAGTGACTTTATTTCTGTCTTTTACTATGATTTTTGTTAATATAACCTGATGCTCTATAAGCAGGAGAGTTGAAACATCTGTAGGAAAGAAAGCACATTGCTCAATATTCTTAAGAACAGAGAAAAAGGAATAGCACTGAAGTTAGATGGCTGCTTCCTTTAATTTTTCATCTTTCTAAATACCATGACAGTAGAAGAGGAAAGGGTATATACATCAGTGATGAACAATAATAAAAGCATCTCCTATGTAAACACTGCGTCTAATAATGGCACTTTACATGTCCTGAACCTGATTTTCAATTGGTGCAAGTAAGAATAGTTCAATTGAAGTCAGCACATCATTTGCATTCCTTGCAGAAATAGTACATTCCATGAATCAGTGGTAGATTTTGTATACTCCAATAAAGAATTCTCATTATTCCACTTTTCCTGCTACCGTATTTATACTCTGAGTGGATATTAAAATATTGAAACTGAGGGAACAAATTTTCCAGATCCAATCTAAGAGTGTGCCTCCATCACTCTCCTAGGAATTGATCCCATGTGTCCAGGATTTTCACTGGATGGGGTAGTGGAGTCATTAACAGGCTTAACACATATTTAATAAGTATTAGAAGGAGCTTGTCTCAAATAACAAGCTTCTTCTGTACCTGGGAAGCAACAGTTGTTTGGTGTGATGGTTTATTAAAATGGAAAGTTCTCAGGAAAATGCTTTTTCTTTGGCTTTCACCAGTAAAATTAATGAGAACAGAAGGGAAAAACACATAGAAAAAAGTCCATAGAATTTTGAGAATGGAAGGTGTCTGTCTGCTGCTCTAAAGGGGCTTTCATGTCCTTGGTTCTGAGCTCTAAAAGGCACTTATCAATGTGGGTTTCTTCTTTACACTTTTTTTTTGTTTGTTTTAAGATCTAAGTTTTATTTTAGAGGAAATTATGAAATTGAAAAATATTAGTGGAATTATTGCTTCCATTTCAGAGAAGCAAAACTGCAAAGGATCTTTCCATCAGCAGTTGCTGCGCTGCTGCAGAACACTCAAATCAGTTGCTTCTTAAACCAGTAAATTTGCCTTTCATTTGGATGCAGTAGATGTTCTGTAAGATTATGGCATTTGATTTTCTCCTATAATCTGTGAGGCTTGTTAGTGTGTTTTCTTTAGAGTTAACCTTTCAGTGCTGTTTCAAAAACCTGCAGAACTCAAGATCCAGAGAGTTAGTCACACAAAGCATGACATAACCTGAATTGAATTCTGGAAGTTATAGATTGTTTTTCCAGCTATTCATCTCTGTGTGCTTAGAGTGATTTTCTTTGTAATTAGATCTCATAAGCTGACTTTTCCCTGAAATTTTGATGGTAACACAGCAAATTCTTTAATTTAAAATCCTAAACATATTCTAAATCCACCAAACGATTGTATATCTTAATTGATGCATTTAAAACCTTTGGAATGGCTCAAATATTAATTTATGAGTGGTATGCTTTATGCTTGACAGACTGATACTTTTTTATACAATCAGATTTGATTTAATAAGAAAAAAAAATCTTGGCTTCTTGATAGTAAGCTAGGATGGTTAGAAGCACATTAAATTAAAGGTCAATTTTCACCAGAAATAAGGAAAGATTAAATCAGTCAGATTATACAACTAGTTCAATATTATTGATGATTGTTCAGACAACTTTCTGGCAGTTTTGAAAATGTGCAAAGGTACAAAACTTTGAGGAGTGTATTCAAAAATCGATATTAATCCTAAAAATTTCCCTGGAAGTATCGTAGGCTGTAAATCACAACCCTTTGGTCTTTATTCTCTGGCTTTATTGTTTTAAGTATCCAGGTACAAGAAGAAGGAGTATTATCATGCAACCAAGCCACAGACTATAGTAAATATTAAGTTATATAAAAGAGAAAGAGATACTATGTCAAATACTGTTTGCCTAAGAAGTTTACTTATTGAGATCAATGTTGACTATGACAATTCATGACTAAGCAGAATGTAAAATCACATAGATTATTCTGAAATTTCATAATCTGGATTGTTTTAACAGTTCCCTAGTTAAGTAGAAAACAAATTACAGGAGGCTTATATTTTGGAGAAAATAAATAAATAAATAAAAGTAGGACAAAACACCACTTTATTCTTTTAATATTAAGGCAATTGAGTAAGGTTTATGGAAGTCCAAGTGTCTCAATAATCAAGTTATGCCCTTATAAGGCTTGTAGTGACTTCACTGAGTATGTTGGGAAAAACCTGATGTCTCCTTTTCTGCTGGGTCACCTGAAAGCTATGCACATTAAAGTGTCAATTCAGGCAAAACCATTCCAGATCTAAACTACTCTAGTTTTCTTAAAGAGTCACCTCCATTGCTGTCTCTTTTGAAGCTTCAGATGTTGCTCTGAAAAAAAGAGAAAGGTTCAGAGTTTGAGAATAGAAGACAAAGTGAATGAACAAAAGAAAGAAGAGAGTTCTGTTCCTGATACTTCAGGAGCTATGGGAGATTATTTTTAGAATTTTGAAAGTTTCAGACAAAAGTTTCATTCATAGGAACATGCTTTCTTGTATTTTCCTTAAAGGAAAAAGAAAATTAAACCACAAAGTCATTGGGCCTGAAAAAAATCTAATAGAGATAAATGGTGATATTACAGAGTTTACAATCAGAAAAGAAGTGCCACGTAATTGCAACTAACTAGCAAATCTAGTTCTCTATAGCTAGTGGGAGCATGGTATTGAAATAAGTATATCAAGAAAGTCCTTGTTGTGTTGGAAGTCACAGACAGTCACTTAATATGGGTTGTAAAAGAGTGGGAACAGTTTCCAAAGGGTAGAACATTTAATGTTTTTCCTTTCAGAGTCACCTAATTCTTGTTTGAATGCAACCCATCCCAGCATATACATGTATCAGGAAGGGATCAAGTGTGTTTTTCTCTACATCCAATCAAACACCACTGCATCTGTTAGACCTGGATAACAGAATAGCAAAAGTCTATGAATAATTATTGGCAAAAGAATATTAGTAAATGGTAGCCAGGATTAAAAACTACCTGGATGACTAGTCCAGACCTAATAAGTTAAAAGTTCAATCTTAATTTATTTTCCTATCTTTTAGAGAATTAAGGCAACATTCAAGAACAATTTCATAGTTCTTCTCTGTGTTCTCTTCTCTCTACATGATTATGCAAGCACTGCATCTGATGCACTAAAATCAGAAGCTGCAAAATAACCTGTTTCTTAGGTTAGACATGAATTAATGAATAAATCAATTAATTAACCATCAGGAAATTAAAAAAAAAGAAGCCAAGAAGGATTGAAAAAAAAAAATCTGCTAACTTACTGCTTTACAGTGCTGAAAAATGAAGGAATATCTCAAGAAATAACTGTCCAGCTCTTCTGCCTTCAAGTGACTATTCTATTTCCTGAAACTACTGTTCAAAATAATGAGTGTTAAGAACTTTATTTGAAGTTGAAGATGTATCATAATATAAATAAATAAAATGGTACATATCCTGCTAAATAGAACGTCTCTATTGTTTGAGTTAGAATTGCAGCTGATTTTTATCAGGCATAGATCTTTCCTCACTTATTTTATTCCTCTTCCAGGTTAATGTTACTGTTAATGTTACTGACCAGATATGCATCTGACACCATCTGACATGATTTTTGACTATGTCAGATGATGTCAGAGGTTTCAGCACATGTAGAGGGGGCAGGGTATTTTTTCATTTTTCATTTTTCAAAGGTGCTGAAAGTTCTTACTCCAACAGTAATCGAGAGTAGTTGGTTATTTGATGAGCAACCATGTCTAATGGGTCTTTTCGTTAAATTATTTTTCCCCAGCTATGCAGTTCCTATGAAAACATTCAGCTCCTTGGTGAGTCAACCATGTTGCCAAATTATGTAAACCGGGTCTCCTGCAGACAGTGTTTGGTTCTCTGGATGGGGAGTTCCTCACAGCCACAGATTTCTGAATCTGCATAATTCTGACGTCCTTATTGCTAAAGCTGATCGAAAGGCGTCGGGATCACGAGATCCAGGCTCAGGAAACACTTCAAGCCTGCCCTCTTGCTTGACAGTTTCTGAAAGCTGTAACCCCTGGATTTTCATGCTGTTTGAACTGGGAGGGTGACAGTGACTGGATGTGGACTGATGTCAGCCCCCATTAAATGGTTACCGGGGAAGATGAGTGTCCCTGCCAAAATGAGATGACAGTTGAGCTTTCCTCCAGAGTGCGAGAATTATTACTCCATTCGGAGCCACTGAGTGTGCGACGTGTAGGTGCTGAAAGAATTCACTGTAGCGTGGTACACGGTACACGGAGCTGCAAATAGGGTCATTCTTCTCTTCAGAGCCCCAATGCCCAGAGTAATTAACTTCACATGCCATGGCTCAATGCTGAGGCTGAGTTCAAGTGAAGTGGTGAGGAGCCCAGCCCTGAAGGGCATGGTTGCTTGAGTTCTTTATTACAAACACAATGAAAAAAGTAATAGTTTTTGCTACAAAATGTTTCAGTGCTTCTACTCAGGAAATGAATTTTGATGTGTTTTGTATCTCATGAATTCTTCATATTTTATTCCCTGGAATTTAGTGTAAAAAAACCACTTATTGTATTGCTAAGTAACATGACTAATTGCACAAACAAAATAAAATCGGCCTGGTACATAACAAGGTTGAAATGTCAGGAGCCATCAGGAGGTCCCCAGGAAAGAATGCCTATGTCATTTTTAATATTCTTTACACAGCATTATCTTAAGGCAAACACAGACTCTTTTAGCCAAATTGTGTTTCAAGATTAATAAGAGCAGAAGCTATTTCAGTTTACCTTTATTTTTACCCATCCCCAGCAAAAAGATTTTCAGCACTGCAGGTATAAGATTTTCATGTAATAATTTGTACATATAAGTATAAAGAAAGTACAAGTTAAATAATAAATGCTGAGAACTAACTCCCTTCTTTAAACAAACCAGAAATCTTACCCTCAAGTACCAAACCACCTGGAATGCCTTGATTTGACTGAATTATAGCAGTGCAGTCTGGATAATAAAATGCTTTCCTTCCCCTCTCTTTTAAATTTTGGTACTGATTTTCACCCTTGGATTTATACTTTTTTTAAATTGGTTTGGCAAGGCACAGGGAAGGCGGTTGCCACTAGTGGGCACTTATTGAGCCTGAGGTGTGCTTTGTTTCTTCTCTGCTACACATACTGCTGCCTACCTAAAGCAGGTCATCTCTGTGTTTTCTTTCAGTTTGTGCAGTGATAATCACATCTGTGGGTGGATGAAGTGTTTGAGCTGGCTCCTGCTGGCATTGGAGCGAAAACAGACAATTTAAAAATCCAGAGGTGTAACATCCAGGGTTTTGTGAAACTTTCCCTGGCCTCCTTCCCTATAATCTAGGGTTTCCACTTACATACCAGAGGGGAGTGTGTGTGAAAGTGGGTGAGAAATAAGAGGGAAGTTTTCTAGACTTCTTTAACAAGCTTTTTGTAGTAAGCAGTTTTGCTGTGTTGCGTCTCTCCTACAGGTTTCAGTGAATTGATGTAGACAATCAGCATACGCATAGGTATACCTGTTATTTTGTCTCCTAGGGAAGTTTCTCATCAAAAGAAATAGAAGTGGCTCACAGCAGTGAGGCACATCTACAGTGAGGGGTGAATGCATGAGGGTTTGTCTTGTACATTATCTTTATTGTAGGCTTCAAACCTCTGGTTAACAAGTCCCGATGAATGTGATAGTTGGGTATCATCCTCCAGTTTGATGGAAAGCTGCCTGAAGAATACTTCTACTTTTGGGGAAGTCATGCATTTGCAAAATATACAGGATAAAAAGGGAGTAAATATTTTGAATAAATATCAAAAAAAGGCCTTCAACAGTCTATCATGCCCAGCCTTTGCTCAATGATAGAATAAACTGTATCTGTATTTTTTTTTTCTGACAATCCTTCATTCCTGTGGAGAACTGCTTCACATACTGTGAGTTATGATTAAAAAGCTGTGTTGAATTACTGAATGGTCTCTGTGTGTTGGGGAATTTAATTTGTAACCTACTGACAAGAAACCTGTATCTATAAAACAAGTTGAAGGACAAAACTCATTGAAGTCACTACTCAACTAGTAGCCTCTTAAAAACTCTGAAAATCGGAAATTTCAAGACAAATGTCTTTGAGGTTTTAAGGGAAGGGGATACAGTCACTACTCTCTGCAGCAGCAGTAAAGTGACCTGTAGAGTTCTGGGTCTTTGCCTAGGGCTTCATAAACTGTTTAAAGTGGATGACGACTGTGAGTCTAAGAAAAATTCACTCTGACCTAGGATTGATCACCACATGGAGGTGGCTGTGAATACTTCACAGAGGAAAAAAAATCATTGCCTCTTCCTCAAACCTTCTTATAAAATCCCAGGGTCATGAGATGTGTTTTAAACCATTGGCTCAAACCTTCCAATCCTCTGTTGTACAAGTGGATTTACAGAGCTGCAATATGGACGTAGCTGCTAACCTGTTCCTTTCATCCTCCTGTCATTAAAAACACGCTGCTTTGCCCTGAAAATAGGATCAAGACTTGAAAAAGGGTTTCTGTAAGCACTGGAAACAATAGGCAGCATTAGTCTGCTGGGCAATGGATATCCAAGAACAGAGTTCCATGTGTATATCATGTAAAGAATCAGGCAAATCATTAAGATTAGTCAGAATACCACTGCAGATACTATTGTGCAAACTGAAAAATGGTGCAGTGATGGTTATATAAAATAGGAAAAGATCAAGGAAAAATACCTGCAGCTTGACAGGTCTGAAGAGGCAAGGAGATGAGAAAGAGAAGAAATAAGCTAGTACCGCAGACAGAGCTACGAGGTCCCTTATAATTGAATGTATAAAATTTGAGCTTGATTTGGTTGATCAAGCAGAGGGAGTTAAAAAGGGTCTATATTTTTACCATTATTTAAAGATAATCATGCCTTTTGAATGCATCAGAGGGGAGCAATTAAAATATCAGAGGAGAAATCTTCAGCAGCAGATTCATTCAAACACAGCTGACCTTCGCTTCCATTTACCTATTTACTGCTTGATAGGTACTTTGTATAATTTATAAGGCACAAATTAGCACTCCCTAGAACATCAGAGAAATATGTACTCCCAAAATCAGTTGCCAAGCCCAAGCTGTTTCTCCTGAACGAATGAGCTCACTGAAGATATGAAGAGTGATTTGAAATTCTCCGACAAGCGAGTATGTGAAGTTAAGCCAAACTGCTGCTTCCCTGCCAGTCTGGTTTTTGTCTTTGGAACAAGTGTTAGCCTCATTGAGCAGCAATATCGATAGAACAGTGCTATCTAAAATGTTAGATACTTATTAGATTAGTTACAATGAGAGTAAATTCTATCAAATCATCATTCTGTTCATTAAATGACCTCTAAAATTATGGAGAACTGAAAGAAATGATTTTCCACATACTAAGAGATGTCTTCCTATATATTAATTTAAAGAAAGGAGAGCAAACATTACATATAGTGTCAGATTTGTAAATCTCAAAGGGTAATATACTATTTCATTATCTTAGATATATTCTCACTAGATGATAAAAGAGGTACCAACAGTAGAATTTTCAACAGCTAAACTAAGCCTAATGGAAGAGATTCAGTACAGTATATCTTTTTATAATTTACAATATAGTGCTAAGAAAGCTCTGGCCCAATTGGGAGATTCTCACTTATTCAAGTGGCTCTATTTAAGTCAGTGGAATGACTAGTGCCAGGGTTTCTTTGCCTTTTCATGGGAAAGGACCTCTTGAATTCAGCTGATTAGCACATTTGGATTTCGGGGATAATGGTCTGATTATTTTTTTTTCCCTCAGAAGGGGAATAGTCTTATGAATATCAACTTTTTTTTTTTTTTTTTTTTTTTTTTTTTTTTTTTTTTTTTTTTTTTTTTTTTTTTTTTTTTGT
>VZUI01035219.1:0-17144 GCA_013401135.1 Cettia cetti | reverse complement strand
CTGTAGAAAAGTCCAGTGATGGCAAGATGGGTCCAGTCTTCCTCTGAGGAATCCAGTGTAGGACTGACTCTCTGGGGCTTCAGGCTCCCTTTTGTCCAGGTAGGAAGTCTGGGCTCCCCCCAACACTGGGTGGAGCATCTCACACTGGGATGATGGAATGTGTCATGTGCTTGGGGAGCCTTAATGGGCCATTATCAGCCGATATCCCCTTGGGGGGGAATGAGCGAGGAAAGAGATAAGGAACACTACCCCACCAGGTTTTAACAGCTGGGCCATTATCAGAAAGCATCTACCCCCCTCCCCCCATAGTTACAAGAGACAAAGAAAAAAAAACCCAAACATTTTCCCCCCCAACTGCTTTCAACAGATGAACCATTTTTTGGTTCCATAACCCAAGACACCAATCAAGAAATGGTTAAAGCAGAAGCCTGGAATCTGCGTTCAAGTAAGCGTGCAATTTCATGTGCTTAGCTGTATGCTGTGGGCATGAAGAGGACTAGGAGTAGTTACCCTAAAGTGACTCCATTTGTGTTTGGTGATAGAAAAGCTGTATTACCAGACCTCCCTCTCTATGCCCAGGGACAGTTAAGGTTGTCTATGCTTTGAATCAAGCAGCTTCCTACCTTTCAGCAGGAGTTTGCAAAGGTTTACATTAGTTACATCCTTGCTTCTCCTGGGAGTGAAAACCCCGTGCAAGCCCACAAGCAAGCTCCATTCGTGTTTCACAGTAAAATGGTGCCTACAGCTTTATGCCTTTTCCCAGAGCCTGTGGGGTAGGTGTGGAACCTATCATGAACAGCAGCACTTAAAGTTAGGTAAGAAGCAGGTTGTGTGTTGAGAGGCAGCTCTCAGCCACCCTGCACAACTGCGTGCTGGCATGCTACCTGCTGTGCCACGTGCAAAGAGTAAAATAGGAGAGCTGGGGTTGTTGATGACTGTAGGCAATTTAGGAGTACAAAAGTGTGTGCATCAGCATCTCTTAAATAGGAAAAGAAGTAGAAGTCTTGAGTCTGAGAATATTGTACAGACAGGCTGCACCCAGTTGCTTTAATCAAAGCTAGAGAAGAAGAGCTAAAGGTGACCTGTAAGGGTCTGCTGCTTTAGCAGGTGTAGAGAGAGGCTTCAAGCTGGTGTGGGTAATAGCCTAATAGTGGCTTATGAACCTGAGAGAAAAGAGCCCACTGAAACTTGCTAGTGAGGAAGAGGAAGGCACAGTTTTTGGATGAGCAGAGACCTCCTGACACCCTGACGGCAGGTCTTAGTTAATTTAGCTATTCAGTAGGAATTCATATTAATTGAATGCAGCTCATTTCTTCGTGTGAAACAGAAGCTCACAGAATATTACAACACATTTCAGACATTTCCTGTTTTGTGTTTTTAATAAGATTGTGACTAAAGGGAGCAGGTGAGCCTTGTGACCGTTCTCAGAGGAGGCCTATGCAAAGAATAGCATCTTCCTTTTCATAAGATGCATAGCTGCTGTTCAGAAGTGGATTCTGGCTTTTGTGAGGCCCTGAGGAAGATCTGTGCAACAGGTAGATACGGAGTGGAAGATTTAATTAATGTTTAACATCAAGAAGCCTTGGTCAACTAATGAAATGAAATCCATGTTGAAGAACAAACAGGAATGGAGATTTGATCAGTTCAGGTTTTCCTCTGGAAAGGAGAGCTGTGACATTTGAAAGTCATGTAATGCACTCTCTATATAGAAAGACATTTTTTGCTGCTGTTCTGAACACAGATGTAAATACTTGGTTTGTCTTCCAGGCTGGATAATTTCATTTTGATAGGACCCCAGTGGTTGCCAGCACTGAGATAGCTGGGTCCTTGCCTGAGGAAGAGTCCCAGTCTTGGCTATGTGCTTTACATGCTTGTGGCTGTCAGCATTTGGGCCTGTGACCTTCTTCTGACAGATGCATCCTGTGCTCTGGAAACCACACACAAGCACGCCCACTACTGCATAGAGTTCATGGAGAGGACACATAGAATCACAAAAACTTTGTTATTGAAATCTGTGGTCTTTGCCCTTTGCTTATTTGTTTGCTTTTGTACAAGAGTGTTCTCTGAGCATCTTTGTCTAGTTTACAATTGACAAAATCTGATTTCCCTTGGTGCTTGTACTTGTTTGCTTCCAGAAGGTGATGAGATACAGATTCTGAGAGAGGTATATCCATTGTGAAAACAAAATGAAAAAGCCCAGATGTGCTCATATGCTTTCTTTCTGTGATTAAAGCTTTTCCTACTGCATTATCTTCGAATCAAACTTGCTGTCATGTAGTAGGGCAATAAATGTCCTAAGCAAAGCCCACTTGTAAGTCATCTCTTCAAAACACAGTCATACAGTCATAGTTCTGCATAGTACCTTACATGACATTTGTATTAGATGACCAGTTATAGGATTTTACAGGCAGTTGCTGTAAATCAAACAAAAACCCTAAATGGCCTTTAAATCCCAAGTTATTAGAAAGATGAGTCCTTAACTTCCAGATAATCACTAGCACTGGGGCAAAGTAGATGAAGTGCTGGGTGGCTAACTCAACAGCTAGTAAGCAGCAAAGGATCATAGAAGAGGTAATACAGGAGAATTGCATGCAGATGTTTATTAAGTGCTTCAGGTTGCTATAAAACCTTGAAGAAAAGGATGGTGGAGAAGAATTAGGACAGTTTTTAATTGGAAACTTAAATTCTGAGCAATTTCTTTTGTATCCCCCTTTTAAGAGTGTGGTATTGACTGATGGTAGATATCCCACCTGTCCTTGGTGTGCTTCCCTCAGGAAAGCTGTTTGCACTGCACAGGAGATTTCTGTGCTGGATTTTGACTGTGAGTTGCAAATTTAGTGGTCAAATTCCTGAAACTTTCTGCCTGGATCAGGATGTCTTTCTTCTCTTTGTGTGTGTGTGGGTGTTTTCTCAGTTGGTAACAAATGCATTTATTTGTGAAGCTGTGGTGCAGGATAAAGGCCATCACAAAGTCAAGTTGCATCAAAGCAAAAGTTTATGAGGCTGTACAATGTCCACAGCAGGTCTGCCTGTCTGAAAGTATCACGTGGATAGGTAACATGAAATTAGAGTTTCCATGTTCTGTGCTGGACTATTTGCTATGTGTATCTTACACAGCTATACTGCAAAAGAGTGATGGGCTCTTTCTCCTAATGCCATTTTCTTTTTTCCCCAAATATTTATGACTGCAGAATGCAGTGCATTATCCCTCTGAACTATCCAAAGAGATTCAGCCTTCACAGCTAGAAAAATGCAGTTCTTCAAATACAACTCATGGAGGGAAAAGTCTTTGTGCTTTACATCTTATTACTGTAGAACAACTTAATATTGTTGACTACAGAGTAGCCCTGATTACTGTTAGTGCAGTGCATATAGATTCTTTAAGGAAGAGGAAATTCATGTGGAGTCAGGATGAATATTCTTAATAGGCTCTAGTATTTGATCACACAGTAGTAATGACTTGTGCTTGTTGTATATGCATTTCTAGACAAGTCAATAATTTGTTTCAAAAACCCCTTGTAATTGTATGTGGCCACTCATAATGAAAAAGTATGTTCTGGTTAATTTTCAGCACATATCTTTTGATCTCCCATTGAAGATTGAGCTATGAGCTTAGTGTGGCCCTTGAAAATGATACCCTTGTTGTGCATTCCAACAAAGAGTAGTTGCTCTTATTGTTTTAAAGTGGATTAAATTAAACATGACAATGTTTCTATGAACAGAGGGAGTGGGGAGAGATAAAGATCCCTGAAGTCATCACTCAAAAGCAGCACAGTTCTTCATCAATGCCCTGCGCATTTCACTATAATGAGGTGTGGGCAGAATCAAAAGGAAAATTCCGTAAACTCCCAGTTAGCCTCAGGGTCCTCTCAGGTAAAAAAAGTTTATTAGTCTGCAGGGATTTAACAAGGCAAAATATGTCCTCCTAAGTGCCCTTTCATGGCCTAATTTAACTAACTTCAGCAAAATGCCCTGTCACCTGAGAGGGATGCTCTAGGTACCAGTAATGCCATAAGCCTCTTATCTCATTTTGTTGACAGTTCAAAGTGTCCTAGTAAATGCACAAGATAAGAAAGTCACAAGGAAATGAAAAATAGAAGTCCTTAATGCTTAGGACATGCAAAACTATTCTGAGTGGTTGGGAAATTTGAAAGGCACAGGTTTTTTGTCACTTGTGAGCAGACTTTGAATGTTTCAATGAAGTCTGTGCATTCTGGCAAGTCCCACAGAGCACTTGGCTTTTGGAAGGACAACAGAATTGGGGTGTCTGCGTGATGGACAACTGAGAAGCAGTCTGCCCTGTATAGGTGCTGTGGCTTTTTGCTTGTACCAGTCCGTTGATTCTGAACAGGGAGAAGTAAGATACTTTTGAGTTGGAGATGGGAGCCACAGAAAGTTTGCCTGGAACTGTCAACACTTGATTAAGAGGAATTCATTTGGGAATGAAAGATTGAAATGTTTGTAAGGATCCTTACAGGAAAGAAAACCACGCTTGGGACCTGACAAACATGGCTGTGGGGGAAAGCAGCCTGCAGCTGGTGGCTTCTCAGCACATCAGCTGCAGTCATGGTTATTAGCTACAGTTACAGATAAAGGTAACCTGGTCTTTTTTATTAAAAACATCACAAATGTTGAGAAAATTAATAAAGGAAGCATTGTATGCTTGCATGTGACACTAAAATAGAAGACTTATCATCTATATTGTTAATGTTGTGTTAAGAACACCCACAAAATATTGTAAGAGAGTTTATCTTAGCAAAAGCAAGGTAAACAACAGAAATAAAAGATCACAATTTCAGAACAGTAATTATTTTTAATGAAAACTTTGATTTTACTTTGTCATTTTAAAAACAGATTAAGATGCCTAATTTAACTTTTGCTCCTATCTCCAGAAATGCAGCATGGTTATACATAAAGTACCTTCAGAAAATAAAACTTCACTGAAATCTTATATGGGCACTCGATCTTGAAACAGCTTTATTACCAGTTTATAGACACTTAAAATGTCGTTGTCCTATGAGGTTAATTGCTCTTACAACTTCAAGATTGACAACTACCTGGTCTGCTTTGTGTTGAATTAAGCCACTGTACACTTATGCTTCTTGCATTTTAAATACTCTTATGTAGCTATAGAAATCAACAAAACTTTTTTAGACAGGTTTTCCAGAAGCTGAAGCAACTTTTAAATTGCATTTGTCTTCTGTTTACTCACAGAGCCATTAAAGAACGAGGCCTAAATGTAAATTATGTTGTAACGTACTTGATGCCTAGGTAAAAGTTATGTCTTGCTGTCCTCAAAAGCTTTCCGTGCTCTCACCCTTGTACCATTCTGCTCTTCTAGGGAGGTTGAAGAGGGTATTTACTGCTCTTAAGGGCTCAGGTATCAAAAGAGAACCTGTAGACAATCCTTAACTGATTCACTTATTATCTGCTTTAAAACAATAATTTAAGGACAATTATGCCCTCAGTATGGGTAAATAGGAGAGGAAAAGAGATCAGGATTAAAAACTGTGAGGTATAATAGGTTGTCATACTAGCATATAAGCATCAAGATGTTTTGTAGGGGCATTTGCCTGGGTGCGGTGCTCCTAAGCATAGTGGAGATGGTGTTTGTGATTTCCCACACGGGCATGGGCACATATAAGCACCCACTATATGCACACAACAACTTCTCATGGAGCACAAAATGCAATTTGTGGATACGTTAAAAAGTTTGTGCTGAGTTTTGCCTCAGGAGCAAGTATATTGATCATTTGACTCAAATTGTTTCTTAATTGAAACACAAAACAGCTTCTCTTTAAAATTAGGCTTCTTGAAATCTGATCTGGTAGAGAATATATAAGCTGCATCATTTAGGGATGGTGTGACTACTTTTTTTCCACCACTAGCAGATGCTATATAGGTTAGTGTATAAGGATTGTTGTCACAGCAGCAAGATCTGATAAGGTTATCAGATTCTCCTGAATTAAAGAGAACTTGACAACAACATAAATCAGATGTTATTCCTGCACATATAAATGTTCATTTGTTATCCCAAGTGGTAGTTCATTTTTGCACAGCTGAGGTATTTCTTTTTTTACCAGATATAGTAATAATTCAGCAGTGTATTTGACCATGTTTATATACGTAAATTACTTCAGTAGCCCTCCCAAAATGTTTGTTTCTCATCTGGGGCTTTCCATGATTAGAGGTTTGCCTTTTTTGGCTTATGGCATGGGGCAGAGTAATTTCAAGTAGAAACTGCTTTTGGTAGACTCACAGATACATATATTTCACCTACGATTTTGTCAAATTAAGCACATGTCTGAGATGTTAAATTACAGTCTTCATTAAACCTATATGACATCTGAGATGTCTGGACCTGAAGCTTTTCACTTTCATTTTATTAGAGTAAGGAATGAGTCTTCAAATCCCAGTTTTTAGCCTTAAAGTTTGGGGGTTGTTCAGCGCTAGGCTTTTTTGGTAACCTTGCCTCTGTGGTCCCAAACAGAGCATTGCATTAGTAGCTATGTTATGTAGTTAGGTATAAGCATTCTGTATGTCAGTAATTCCTGGGATTAACAGTTTTCTTTGTTCACAGCCTGACCAGGCATAACAACAGCTCCTGTATGTCAGAAGCTTTTGCTTAGGGAATACCCTCTGTGCTGTTCTGAGTAAACCTTCTCTTACCAATGAGGTTTCCAACAAGAAAAAATATATTTTGCATGCTTTTCTGATTTCACAGTGGGGAAGTTGGTAAATTCTAATGTTTTACAGGGCTTGAACTTTGAAGAGGTGCTTTCCCTTATGGTTATTTTAACAGATACAGTCAAAAAAGATCAGGGAAACAAACACTGTCACCTGACAATGGCTATATGTTAGCTCTTGGTTCATAAAATTAACTTCTGGGTTGTTTCGCTAATTTAGCACTGGTTTTCAGTGTTTTGTAGGTGGGAATCAAAAGAACAGTGATCTTTTTGTTTTGGGCAGTTTGTGACTTAATACTTAATAAGTTTAGAAATTTTATCAGGATTCTTCCATAGTGATACATGAAGGCCACTACACTTATGAGTGACCTTAGCCACACTGGGACTTAGAGCCCTGTACTGAGTGATACTAATGAATGGAGAAGAACCCCTCCTAGCCACACTATTTCTGGCCCATAAGAATTAACTTTGCTTTTAACATGTTATAGCAAAACAACTAAGGAGCACATGTTGCTGCATTTTTCCTGGAAGTATTGAGTAGGGCAAAAGCAAAGGGAACTTGGTTAATTCCCAAGAGAGGCAGAGCTAGTGGAATCCCAATCTGTATTTGTACTTGTTGCTGAAGGGGGCAGATGCTTGATGATGCAGAAATTACACTTGGAAGAATCTCTGAGAAATATTTGCTTCTTTAGATAGTCTTTTGGCCAGGGATATATATATATATATATACACATATAAATATAATTTTTTTTCTTTGTAGAATAATGCTTTAGCTATTCCCATCCCTTTCCAGCCACCTCTTGCTAGTACTTGCTTTGAAAGGTACAATCTGGTCTTGCTTTGTTCACATATGCACATTATTTCTGGCTCAAAAAGTCTGCAGTGAGTAAAAGCAGTTACAGGCTAGGATTCATCTGCCTACAACAGAATTTCCTTTACAGTCAGTGAAGATAAAATCAGGACAGTCAACACTTCCTGGAGTGTAATTCCTGCTTTCCTAAAGCAGCACTTAAATAGGTCAGATAAACCGTGCCTGAGAGGCTTATTTCTTTCCACTGATTTTAGAGGGATAATAGGTGGCTGTTACAGTCATCAGCCCTGTAGACACTGAAGTTTGGTGGTGTGCATCCCACCTGTTGTGTCAGTGGAGAGTGGTTCCTACAGCAGGGTGCCTTCTCTTCCGAAACCCTTCCAAAGGGCCCTGCTCCTCTGGAAGCCCAGACATCACAGTTCATTGTTTTGAGTGTGGAGTCCCCATGTGTTTTAAAATGCTGGACTTGTACTAGAAGTGACATGTGAAAATTAAAACTTCTGAATTTACATAACCTGTGGGAAGGGGGTGGAGGTGTGCTGTCCTAGTTTTCTGTCAAATGGGCCTTTTACTGTAAACTTAGTGCAGATTAGCACTGTTTGGAGCAGGGGTCAGGTTATGTGATCTCTGAAGGTCTTTTCCAGTTTAGTTTATTCTGTGATTCATCTGCCAAAAAGTCTTTCTACTGCCTGATTATTTAGTGTCAGATTTGGAATTGGTCTCTAGACTGCTGTTCATATCACAAAACAACCCTCAGCCTCAAGTGTCAGTCCTATCATGTTTTCTGACCTATTGCTGAAGCCAGACAAGGAGATCTGATTAGTATTTCTTCCACAGATAAGGCTGAATCTTTATAGATACTCAGAATATTGCTTTGTAGTATTAAATCATTTTTATATTTTATATTATAATTTTACATTATTTTATTATTTATATTTATACTTTACATTATTTTTATTATTATTAAAAGTATTAAATTATTTTTCCCCTCCTCTGCAAAGGCTAGATATATAAATTTGAGTGGAAGCTGATATTTTTCCTGTTCTGCCAAGAGTATATTATAAGACTTGACATGAGTATCCTGGGAGCCTGAGCTAAAGATGGTGAACATATGGGAAAACCCAGGAGGGAGCATACAGTTTTAGGTTCTTAAACCTAGCTCTTGGTTTGTCACACTAATGTAATGAGAGGACATTAAATGAGCTGAGGTTATTAAACCCTATAGGTTACTGAGTCCTATTGGGGATCACATTAAGATGTAATTAAACCAAGTCCAGATATTTTAATTTCTAGCTGGAGATTTGCGCAACATAAACTGAATCTTTTTCCAGTTTTGAACTTTATGGAAAATGGGTTTGTTAATGTGTCTATTTCTTTTTAATATTAACTGAATAGGCATTTTTTAGGCCCACTTGACTCTAGTAAAAGAGTAAGTATCAATTTCAAAGTCGTAGTTCAGATGAAGTAACACCAAACATAGAAGCTTGCTCACTTTTAGTAAAATCTCAGTCCCCCAAAACTATGCAAAGTCTGCAAACAGATGTCCTTGAGGGTCTGGATGTGTATTTCTCCTGACAGTCCATTGCTGGTATTAAGCTCTCACTATAGTATGAGAAGTAACAATAGCCTAAACTGTTAATTTCCCTCATTAGGAATATGAGATTATGCTCATTAGCATAGACTGTTTCCATCTAAAATGTTCCAATTACATCATAACATGAACTAAAGGATTTTAACTCCTTAATTTTAAGAACACTCAATGTCCTGTAAAAAAGATAAGAACCCAAACTGGTTTGGCATCATTACCCCAATCACAAGAGCACATTTCTGTGTGAAACATGATTTGAGTGAGCAAGGGATTTTTTTCCTTCTGGTGATACCATCCCTTTTCAGGCAGAATATGTGAAAATCAAAGGATAGCTTCCTGCAGGGTGACTGGTGCACACACTCATTGGGTTTTACTGCTCAAGGATGATCAGGCACTGTGGCAGAGTGTGGCTGGGGGCATAGACAGACATGGATTAAACCCCCTAAGATCAGGACAGAGACTCCCATCTGACTCCCTTACCTCTAGGAGTTTTCCCTGACTATTCGAGAAAATGGAACAAACGGTACTAAAAAAATGTTCAAGTTTTGATTTTAGAAACTGTTCTGCTATAACCAAAGCTGCCTTTTTAGGAAAACTTATTACTGACTCTAAATAATTTTTGTCTACTCCTGAGAACATGAAAAGAAGAAATGGGGTAAGAAAGAGGATGAGGAAAGTTTTGGGGGAAAAAAGATACTATTTCTCAAGTATCTAACTGTTTGATTAACAAGGTACCTGAGACAAGTGGAATAGAGGAAAACTTTTAAGAAATCTACTTGCTTCTACAATGTATTCCTGTTTGAGGCTACTAGAGATGCTCTAAGATTGTAGATAGGTTGTAAAAAAAGTTGATCCAAGGTCTCAATTCTTGAACACTTTGTAATCAGAGGGATGAGGACATGAACTGTTGTTTTTACTACTCCGTAAAAAGTCATCTTAGGCTGTGTAGGGCTTGGCCACTGAAGTGAGCGACTCTCAAATTAGGGAAAAGGTCAATTTAGGATACTCTTCTCCCTCTGTCAGTGATTAGAAAAAAATCTAGACAAGTGGAAAGCATTTGGTAATGTGTGACATAGCCTCGATATGCAGAACAGCCTGGAGAAACTGGCTCAGCAGCAGATCTGTACGTGGGAGTCAGCCAATAGTCCCACATTAATTAATGAGGTGAGGAAGGAAATGGAAATGCTTGTTCTCCAAGTTCATTCTCTGTGAAAGATTTATCTGGAAAAGCTTCTAAGTACGTTTAATGGAAATTTACACACTTCTGAAAAGAACTTGTATGTACATTTCTGGGCTATTCAAACAGAGGTCCCAAAAATAGAATAGGGCAAGTAATAACAGATTTCCCCCTGTTGGTTATTTCAGATTTTATTTATTTCTCAACAAGCAAAATTCCAGGGAATTGAAGGCATTATTTGAGTGAGTTATTCTCCTGTCCTCGCTTGGAGCTGCTCCCTGCAGGAGTGTATACTGAGGAAAACTGATAAAAGAATGTGGATTAAGTAACCAAATTTACCCCCAGAAGACCAGGTCTGGTAGTTTTGTATTGACAAGGTGCATGTTACCACAGACCAATAAATGAATTTATTCCATATCCAAAATATTTCCTTAATGCTGGCAACATGACAATGACAAAAAAAAAAACCAGGGAGAGGGAGATGAGTGTTGACAGAAAATGAGACTAAGCAGCAGTATCAGCATGTAAAATATGTCCAACTGCAGGATAAAGGGAAAAATAAATGTCCTGTGGGTAAGGGTCACTATTTTGGATGAGGTCAAAACTGAGGGGGAACAGGTCATGAATGCAACCTGGAGAAGTTTGGGTTTGAAAGGCACTTGGGTGATTTTCTCTGCAGTGAAGTGAGGCAGTAGCCAGTCATGACTGCTGTTAAGGCTGAGTTTTGAGCTAGTGCTTGGTTGCATATGAAAGATGCAAGAGATCCCCCCCAAAATGCTGACTGAGTGTAGAACTAGGTTTCCATGGAGTGCAGGAATAAATCAAGTGGCTCATGAGCTAAAATGAATGAAAACTGGGTCACTATGGATAGTCACTGTCCCACGGTAGCCAAAGGCTTTACCTCAAGTGATCCCATCAATGCTATGCACTCTCTGCAGGCTCTCTGCGTGGAAATGGGTGATGCTGGCAAAAGAGATTTAATGCACAAGCAAGGGATCCACACTCTTGTATATTGAGAGCTCCTATTGCCTTTAAACAGAGTTCACTAGTCATTGCTGTGGCAGGAGGAGGAGAAGCCCCTCTTTTGCATCTGCTGGGCTTGGGTGGGTTGGTTTGGCTGCTGCTGGTGCAGCTGCTCTTTGTTCCGTGGGCAATTGTGGCTGGAATTTGGCTGATTGTGGGCTGCTGCCCTGGGCTGTGGAGGGCACGGCCCTTGCATGGAAGGGTGTCATCTTGTGCTCACTCTTCTGGTGAGGGAAGGAAAGCATGTACAAGAAAGATTTATTTCATAAAAGCAGTAAACTAGCAGTTAATGTTAGTCCTGAATGCCAATAAATGCCTTTAGGAGACTCTAACATCCAGAACAATGCACTCAAAATACAGAAAATCTAAACACATTCAAATGTGAAACATACCTAAATAGTCAAAAGTTCCAGCAATGGACAGCTGGGAAATATCTGAAGCTTTAGTTTTGACTAATTGCATAGGGAATTAAAAAAAGGAGAAAAAAAGGCAAAATTTCTCATCTCACATAAGCTCCTCCACAACAAACAACCCCTTCAGGTCAGGTGTTTTGAAAATTAGTGGGGCTTTAAATATACAGCACTCTGAATGGTATCATTGCACCTTTCAAAGAGGAAAAAATTGTATTATGTGACTTAAAAAATTTCCATGCATTGTATTTTGCTGATTTATGATTCTTGTTTGATTATTATAATACTGCTATAGTGTTTTTGCCTTTAATATACCACTGTAATTCCATATTAATAGAGGTTTTATCTAAAATACAGAATGAAATAGAGCTAGTGCTGTAGTTTGAATGCACTTGGAATTACATGCATATTTAAGGAAACCGCTTTGATATATTTGTTTGAATAGTGGGGAGAAGGTTTTCTTATATTTTCTGGAAATTGGTACAGAAAGTGCTCGAAAAACTGGAAATATTTTTTGATTGGAGGTTATTGCCTCTCCCTCACACAGTGCTGAGCTCAAATGGGAGGTTTGGGGACTGGAACTTATTTTATGGAGTAAACAGGTTCCTCTTTATTAGAGCTTGTTTTCTCAGCTTTGCAGAACCATGCTTAGTGCCCTGCTGTTGGTATCATCTCAAAACCTATCACTTAGGTGTTTTTAAATCTTTGACAGACCAATTATAATTAAGGTGATGGGCCTAAATCACACAAGAATTCTCAGCTCTTCTCTTGAAGTACATGGTGTGTCAACATAAAAAAAAGGTAAATACAGTCTCTCACTTCATAAATTTTCAGGATATTTAATCTTTCACCTTTTGATAATTATAGCTCCTGAGATATTTGTTCATTTAGTTTTTCTGTTAGTTTCTTTTAGGACCAGCAGGCCTTAGTGGTTGCAAATAATTGCAAATACAAATTGTATTGAAGTTTGAATCAGTTCTCTTTTCTCTCCTCTTTCTTTATCTGAACTAGCATAGCTTAGGTTGTTCAGGGTGCATAGCACGTAGATACTATTTGGGTAGGAATTTCCAAGTGGGACAAAGATCCTCCTGGGGAGCATCTAGACTTTTCAACAAGATCTACCTCCAGACCCCTGGAGCCCTGGAACAGCAGCCACCTATGCTTTGCAGTGATCTGGAAGGGTGGTGGAAGATGAGGCTGATCAGAAAATAAGCTTATAAAGCATTTTATATAGGCAACTTCCCTGCTGTCTCTGCGTATATTGAGAGTCTGTGTTTGCCGATACCTCTGTCCTCCTCACCAAAGGTTTTTCTGTTTTGCTGTTTGCTCTGAAGCTCTAGAAGAGCACTGCTGTGGTACCAGATCTAGTCTGAGAGTGAACAGACTGGTCTCATTTGACAACAAACTCCACGGTCACCTAGGTGTTCATTAATGCCTGGCCCCGGATACATCCTGGTATGCTTTTTCCCAGATAAAAATATGATAGTTTTGACAAAGGCCATGAAGTGAGATTTACCAAATCAAAATGTGTGTTCTCTGAATAAAGGAGACGTTTCCTTCTGAGACTGGGGGAAGGACAGAAAGAAAATGAATCTTTTTTTCTAAATGTACTGGGTGAGGTGGAGAGAAACTCTTTGCCAGCTTGGCTGAATGATGAAGTTAGCATGAAATAAGCCAGAAAATAAATCGTATAGACAATCATACACTTTCTTGTGTTACATTAATACTATTGATAAGACTCCCAACTCTCCCTTACTTCTCCAGAGGTTTGCTGGATGGTTACACCAATTTTTCTTCAGACTGGGAAATCAAAATGTTCAGTTTGAACTCTATTCTAGCTGATTATTTTACAGCTGTACACTGGCACCTTAATGGTGGACTACTGAAGTGGTTCAATTTTTTTCTTTACTACCTATTTTTCTATTACTACACCAATCAGTCTGTGACAATTTTTGATCCAGCATATGTATGAGAGTGTTTCTATGAGCAGTCAGACTTTTGGAATCAGCATAAGTGGAAAAGAGAGTTTTCCTGTTGTCCTCTGGATACAGTAACATGACAGGACCTACAAAAAGGCATACATATAAACATATATGTTTAACATAAAACATATAGATCATGAGAGAATGTGAATTTGCTTAAAGGGGTCATTATAGTCTCTTTAGGTTAGAACAAGTTGATGTTTTCTTAGAGTGGAGACCTTGGAAAAGCATTCAAAATGGAGAATTTGATTTTCTTGCTGTGAAAAGAAGATAACTTAGCAAAAGCCATTCATGGCTTTTTAATTTTTTCAGCTTTGCCAGGAGAGGAAGAGAAAAATCCAGTAGCTATTTCTAAACAATTTCCAGCGGTGACCCGTGCAGTCCACATTCTCTTAAGGACGCAAGGGATCTCTCACAGTAAAGAGTGCTCAGTTTGCATGCTTTAATTTAAAATCCTGCTCAAATAGAATTTAACTGAGACCTTAACTCTCTTGACATTAGACACAATTATTAGGCAGAGCAGGTACAATCTTTTATTAAACTAACTAGTAGGATGGGACGGAGAAAGCAGACAAGCTCCTGGGCATACAAGAAATTGCCTGCTTTTTCCATTTCTCCTAGTCTCTCTGTTTTAAGGAAAAAAAAACCACCAAAACCACCAAAAAAAGTATTTTCTCTTTCCATTCAGACTTTGTATTTTTATCTCCTCAGATCACCATAACTCCATCAGGGCTGAAGTATCCATTAACTATAACTTGTACTGAGGCTGATGTATACAAACATACTATAAGAGACAGGTCATGCTGGGAGAGGCTGCAGCCTCTCTGGAAACCAGACTACATTGAGGTCTAATAGGCATAAGAGTAGGGAGCACCCTGGAAAGATTATCAAAGAGTGCTTTTTAGCTCAGATCTCCATAGAGTGTTTCAAGGTGCAAGCATGTGCTGGAGTACTCTTTGGAACCTGCCAGTAGCCTCTTTTCCTCCTTGCTGGAAGCTATTGATGGCTTGATGGTACAAAAGACAGTTTTGAAAGATGAGTCAAGAAATATGGCTGGAAATTATAAAGCTTAAGGTGCTACATGTTAAATCCAGGAGGTGTGGGCTTTCAATGCTAAGCTGGCCTCTGTGTTCTGCCACAGATCCCTGGAAAAAAAAATAAATTTGTAAAAGCAGGGAGACTTCAGACCTAGGACATGGGTTAGGCTCTTGAGGCAGAGAACACCAAAAAAAATTGTCCTGAGAACAGGCCAATTGAAAAACAACCAGAAGATCTGAGAGGGTGGTGAGATGCTCAACCTTCTCTTTCTTGTTCACACAGTAAAATAGGGCTGAAGTCTGCTTGGAGTTTCCAGCTGCAATTATCCACTTTAGCAGAAATTTAACTGATGCAAGTCATGTATAAAAGGTATCTGCAGCCTGCTCTGAGTCCCTGATGTATCCTGGGTGTAAACAGCAGCTGTGGCTGCTGTGTCCTATTCTCCAGCTGTCCCTGGTCTTGTGGTGCAGTATCTGTTAGAGAATGATGCAGAGATCCCTGAGCAGCTGGAAAGCCATAACAAGCAGGCCTTGCTGCAAAAATTACTCTGGTTTGCCAGAATAATAAATTCACCTGCTTTTTTCTGACTTCATGTTTTTTCGGTTGAAATGGATATATGGCTAATGAATTTCAATAAATATATACATAAAATCTGATAGAATGGTGGTCTAATACGTAGTAATTAGCACAAGAGTAAGGAAAAGGCAATTAAGCCTCTCAAAAGACAAATTAATACCCTCTCTATTGCCCCATACTTGTCAACATCACCATGTCATGAAGCCTTGTAGGGCCTTCTCCAAGGGTGCAGCATGTAGTGCTCATCCCTGAGCTAGGCATGAATCAGAGCAGACTGATTTATATTGGGTCTCAAAACATGTGTAACCCATTTCTATGAAATATTTATATTCCTGAGAAGGATTTTTATCATGGGAGTATTTCCCAGTAGGTTAGGTGCATACCTATGCAGCTTTCATTTTTCATATTCTGATGTAACTGGGTCTGTTCAGGAAATGAATAATTGCTACCCCATCATGATTTTTGCTTTCTCTTAGAATCACAAGTTTAGCTGCTGGCTGTGACACTCTAACCTGAATCTGATAAAGCAAGAATAAGGTGCTGCCTTTGACTATAGGTCACATCAAATCTTGACTTAGGTCACTTTGCACGAATCCTGAGATGATATGCAATGTCTCCAAACACCAGAGCTGCTTAACTTCAAAGGATAGAAGGCAGTGACTCCGTTCAAGTCAGGAAGAAATCCTCTAAACTATGACAAATTCAGACCCCATAGCCCTAGTTAGGCTGTGCCATTGCGGCAAACCATCCTTAGCACTGGCAAGTCTTGCTGCAAGGGACGTTAAGTCATTGCCCCTGGGCTATCAGCTTTCTGGAGCATGTGTTTACAAGGGGAATGCTCACCAGATCCAGAGACTTCCAGGCTGTTGTACTCCCTAAGTTTAGGACTGGAAGGCTAAGGAAGGCGTTCTCAGTGCCTTCCACTTGCTAGTTGTTGTTGTCTGTAGTCCTGTTTTTCTGATGGTTCAAGAATGCCCTGAGACCTGAAGAGCTCAGGCTGTACTGTCTGTGAATGATCTGACACATATCTGCTGCCCATTTAACTTTCCCTGTTGCTTTTTTTCCTTAGAAAAAACCCAAAACTGAGCAGTGGAAAAATATGTAGGTTTTCCAGTAATAATGACTGAAAGATTTTTCTATAAAAATATTCCCAGTGGTGTGCATAAGAGCAACTGGGGATCTTTTCTCTACCTTCTCAACCTTAAACTCCAAACTGTATGTTTTTATCTAAGACATGAATTGATGTTTTTTGGAAGGCTATTTTGATGATTAAGTGTTCATTTTCTATCATTGTCTTTTTCTAAAATCTGGAATGTTGTCTGCCGACTGTGATCATTCACACAGGTATGAGAAAGAAAAACAAAGAGTAAGAACTGAGACATAGCCAAGATCCAAGAAATCCATCAAGTACTAATGTGGCGTTGCAGTGTGAATCCCAACTCTGACCAGTTTAGTTTTGGTTTCCTAAGCTTACCTATGTTACTCAAGGAGCTCTGAAACACAAGGTTGAATTAGACAGAGATGAATCTACTACGTGCAGGTTTTTTTCTTAAAATGCAAAGCCTGTTCTATTTGCAGCATAATATTCAATTTTTGATCTTTGAAGTGTTTTCAAACCATTTGCTTTTAGACCCCAAAAAGACAGGCATTATGGGAGTCAGAGCAGAGAAGGAGAGGTTGAGAGACTTGCTTCAGGCCACAGAGAGAGCAGTATCAGAGCTAAAACCTGCTTGGTCTTTCCTGGCAAAGGGTTTGAAGGCTTGTACCATACATTTGATTCCCAGTTACCTCAGTGTTATGGCCTCCCAAGAAAAGCCAACATTTTTTTTTTTTTTTTTTTTTTTTTTTTTTTT
>VZUI01035218.1:0-35331 GCA_013401135.1 Cettia cetti | reverse complement strand
AAAAAAAAAAAAAAAAAAAAAAAAAAAAAAAAAAAAAAAAAAAAAAAAAAAAAAAAAAAAAAAAAAAAGTAAGTCTCCAGGATCAGGTTTTGTTGTTGTTTAAGATAAAAGATACATTTCCAGAAACATCTGACTTCCAGTGTACATAAAATACAATCTGCCAAAAAAATACATTTATTTAAAGGCTCTGGCCTTAACAGATAAGGAAAGCCCAAAAGACAATAAATATGGGTAAAATTTGGGGTTTTGAGCTGCCATGTTGTACCTACATTTCACAGCTCATTAGGCAAATCCGATCACCCATGGCCACATGGCCCTCCAATAAAGTGTGACTCTGCAATATCTGAGCACAACGGGAAAAACAGAAGAGAAATTAATGCCACAGAGTTCCTGGAATTTTGGCTGACAAGGTCAAACCAATTCAAGTGTCAGTTAAGTTGCTATGCAATTTCTGAAAGAAGATAAACAACCAACCAGCCTGTTTGTGATCCCATTATCTATTTTTTAAAAAATAATTGGTTAGTTGTTTAAAGTGCCAAAGTCTACAAAAGCTAGGAGAATTCCTTGTAAAAGCATATTTTTTCTTAGAGCTTTTCATGGTTATCTGGGAACTGAAATGCTCTTGATTTAAATACATATTTAAACCCTTGCTTTAATTTGGGGAAAAAAAATGGCTCTGGGCTGAGATTTTGAAGCTCAAGTTTCAGCATAGACTCAATTCTAACTGTCAGGCTGTAAGCTCCTGACAATAGTGGCTTATAGCTGAAACTATGACATACTTCATATATAGCAATAGGAGCAAATAATGGAACAGACCTCAAAAAGGAAAGAAAAATAATTCTACAATAAAATAGCCTTGCACTCTGATTTCAATTATGTAAACTGATAAAAAACCTGTTATTGAAATTAACAGTAATAACGAGACTAAAGATAGCTTTAAAAAAGTTTTACAAATCAAGTTGTGCAGGAAGATACCAGTCTGCATGAAATCCCACTTTGATCATTCTACTTACACCAAGTGTGCACACTTCTGCTTTTGCAGTACTACAAATTAAAAGGTGTGCTGCATTTCATTATCATCAGCTCTGCTTTAAGACGCCTAAAAATGAAACAAATGGAGTAACAACTACTTGTGTTTCAGTTATCCCATTAAGAAATTACTTCCTCAAGATCTATGTTTCATCCTTTAAGTAGTCCCTTCACTGCAGGCAAACAGTTGTGCTGTTAAATGTAACTCCAAGTCACTCATACTTTTCTCCACATTTCAGATCCACACTTTCTTTCCTCTTGCCAAATTCCTGCATAAATAGGTGGGATTAAATGGAGCCTAGCCTACCTAACATAATTATATATGTTGTGATTTTATACTGCAATGAAATTGATACATTTTAATAATGCCAGTCTTGGCTCTTTCCCACTAAAGTCAATAAAGGTTATTAAGGCCAACTGCCATATAAATACATTGCTACATTGCTAAATGGACTGTCAAAGCAGGAAATACAATTCACACCATATAGCACTGTAAGGGCCTTATTTTTTATTTTTTTTTAAGGACCCCCAGACATGTTTAAAAAAGCCTTCAAAAATTCAACATGCAAGTGTAGCCATACATGTTTACTTTTGATTCCACAAACAAAAATATTTTTATTGATTTACATTTTACTTTTCTCATGTGAATCTACCTAAAACAAAATAACCAAAAAAAGACTATTGGACTTTGCAGTTCTTACAGATTTGGTGTGGTGGTTACGGATTTTCTTAGCTAAAATAAATGTCAGATTGCAAGGTTTGCATGATATCAGACCCTGAGAGACAAATTGTCTCTCCACTGAATCTCTGAACAGCTACAGCAAGACTTGCTCACATCACATGAGATTTCAGCTTTTCAGACTTCTCTTTACCCAGAAAGCAAAGCCTGTACGGTCTTTTTTCAAATGGTAACTCTCCCTTTGAATTCTGCAAGCATTTATCCTGATGTTGCAGGCGATAACGTGTTAATCTTGGATGACTTTTAAAAAAAAACCTCTCCAACATATGAATAGCCTTCATATTTTCAAGGGAGGGGGAGAAAAAAAGGAAGATTGGTTAAACTGCTTCGGATTTAATGGCTCATAAATTCATGAGGTAATATTGTGGGAAATGTGATGTTTTATCAGAATGTCATTCAAATGAAAGGTTTAACATTTACATCACAAGAGTGAGCTCTAAGTAAAACTATCCTCAGGGAAAGAAATGCCTGGAATAAACATTATGATAAAATTGTGTGCTTGCTACAATATACAAAAATATTAAATAAAGCCCACAGGTTTGAAGACACTGGGCTAAACTTCCTGCAATATCATACTCTGCCATGACGGAAGAGTAATTACAATTAGCAGAATCCAAGATAATTTTTGAAACTTTCTTCTTTATAGCTGTTGTATTAAACAAGGGGAAGACCTACAAAAAACCACACAGAAGGTTGTCGAGACTGACTTTTGTATCACTCTAGGCACATATATAAAAAAACAAGTCAACAGTTGTTCAGCTCATACACAAAGGAAAAAATACATTGCTTAATATTTTTTAAAAAGAAATTATTCCTTTTAAGCAGCAAAATTCTTCCAAAACAAGACCAACAATTCTAAGACATGTTTACTTTAGCACTTTACATTACTCTCTCTTTTTTAAGAATGATCCAAAATTCTTCCAAAACAAGAACAACAAGTCTAAGACATTTTTACTTTTAGCATTTTACATCACCCTCTCTTTTATAATTTTTTTTTTAAGAATCATCCAGCTAAAATTATAAATTCGGAGGAGAAAAAAAACCCCCATCCACTGCAGACTACTGGGTACCTTGAAAAACACCCTTTTGATTTAGCTTAGCTGTGGAAGCTAAGCACGCACCAAAACACCGCGCTTTTTTTAATGTTAAATTGCTGTTGAATTTGTTAACCCGCGGCTGATTTCCTGCGCTCAGGAATCTCAGCGGGGATCACCCGGACCGGGCCCGGGGCTCGGGAACCGCGGCTCAACAGTGCCCCCTGACGGCCGCCGCCAGCGCCGCTGCTCGAATCGCGGCTCCGGGCCCCGAAAACAGCCCCGCCGCCGAACCCACCTAGAGACCCGGCAAAACAGACATTCCCTATTAGCCGCCTCTTCTGTCTCCTCCAATCGCTGAAATTAATTGTGATTAATATGTTATAAGTCATAAAACATTAAAGCGATTCTTAAAATATAAATTAGAAGCAGCTTCTGTCTTGGCCTGAGCTTGGGTTTGCTGATAAATATCATCCCGAGGCCTGTTGAAAGGAGATACACTGACGCCACCATGTTTCTAATTAGAGACACATGGCAATGTCACACCAATTGCAGAAAACCTAACCCTTGAGAGCTCCAGAGTTTGCTGGTTTTCCATGTTTTCAACACACAATGGATATAAAATATCAAACATTCTTGTCTCTACCTCATCTAAGCCTGTGTTACAAGAGAGTAAGTTGTCATTTGAAAGAAAAACAAACCAAAAGATGGGGTTTTTTTTAAATTATAAGGGTCATTCAAGAATGTGAGCACATAAGAACATAAAAATGAGGGGAAAAAACCCCAAACACATAAGCAAGTTATATTTTCTCTCCTTTTGTAGGAAAATTCAATGTTCACTGATTTCTTGTGGCAACTAATTCCACAACTGAAATGCCCACTTTTCCAGGCGTGTTTTCCAAGTCTGGAATCAGCCACTGCTGGGGAAGCTCAAGATGTGTTTGAGCAGCTGAGTCTCAACACGTCCAGTGAGATCCCAGAGCCAGTTCTTGTTGCAGCACATCTCCAGAGCCAACACACCCCTGATACAGATCATACTCAGCACCCTCAGCTACAAGTACAAACTCTTCAAGCCAGTACAGGCAAACTGAGGCTAATTTATGCTGCGGCCAGCAGAAATGACCAAGAAGCAGCTTCTGCTGCAGACAGATGGAGAGGAGAACAATGGGTTTGCCAGCACAGCCCCTTGTGAGTGCAAATCCAGAAACAGGCATGCTGGCAACTGCTCTGAAAGCTTCACAGCACGGGCTCTCACCTGAGGCTCTACATGGACAGCAGCAGCAACAGAATAACAGTGCTTGGCACTGAATCCCTTTTCAAGGAATGCACTATGTATTTTGAAGTACTCAGAAATCATTATTACATTTATTCTTGAAATAATCCCCTCTTGGAGGTTCTGGCTATGGTCTAATTGTGCAGGTGGACCACAGACAGTTTTACTTCCAGGACACCAATTTTGTTCTCAGCTTTCCTCCGACACATGCACCACTGTTGTCATTAGCTGAGTTGTCTGTCTGGGTGTTGTACAAAAAAGTTGTGTGGGGTAATATATGGTTGTCATCTTGTGAGGCTCTAAAAGGCTCATATGAGGCTTTTATGAGGCTTTCAAACTTTAAAAACAAGCAAAGTCAAGAACTAACTAAAATCCTGGGGTTTTGGATCTGATTTTGCTCACATTTTTTCTGGCTACTGGGGGATAAAAGTAAGAGGAGACAGTGAAAGGCTGACATTGATTCTGTTCCTCATATGTTCTGAATAAAGTCTAAAACCCATTACTACAGTACAATTAAAAACATAATCGTGAGTGCTCTCAGAATTAGGCCCTAGAGGCTTTAGACTTTAAAACTAGTACTTACCATAATCTCCAGTTTTCTCCAAAATTCTTCCAATTTAGCCATAGGCTTAAGCCACCAATCAGTGCACTTCAAATACCTCTTGCCTTGGAACCAAAACTGCCTAAGCCACTCAAATTCAACCTGCAAGACAAAAACATATGGTTTCATAAACATCCACGGTCCTTATCTGGGGCAGGAATGGGGTAATGCAAGAATCCAGCTGTACCTGAACAATCCCACAGAAAAGAAGACAGTTACCAAAGTAGGGCATTCCTAAACACACCCTTACACCCAGATGTTTATTTCTATTCCACATCCCTCTGTGACCTGAGCTACTCTCTTCAAATCCAAAGAGGTGCAAAATTCAACTCTCTTTTTTCCCCCTGTTTTTTTTACACGGTGTACTTGTACAACAAACATTAAAAAATTCCAGTCAAATATGTACCAACTCTGGCTTTTTGTGATTAACACTGTGGGTTTCAAATCATTTTAGTCATAGAAGACTGAAAAAAAACCCTTGCAGTAATAACACTGCTAGAATGCAGCCCAGTTGCTGTGGAATGAGAAGGTGGCACACAAGGAATCACAGCCTCTCATCCTTCACCAGACACCCAGTTACCAGAGATGCTGCTTTTCTTTAAGAGTAATCCATAGTTCTGGTCTTTAGAATTCCATATTTATCTTTGTTGTGGTAGTTATGTTTCACACTGAGTTCAAAGCTGCTTTAATCATTATTTGTACCACAAAGAAGATTTGTTTATCCCTGCTCAGCTCTGAAGATGCAAACAAAGACAACCTACCAAGGTGAAAGAATAAAGAAAACTGCCCAAAGCTGTCACCTAACATTCCCTTTTCTGCAAGAGAAAAATGAACAGCTACAGAAATCTGAAAGTGGTCCAGTAAATATTAACTAAAGGTTTGGTCAATACATTAAAGATTACAATTTATAAATACTTACATTTTCACTGTATAAAAAGAATATTAAAGCAAATTTATTAGTAAAATATAACATGATTAGTTGGCAGACACAGATCTTAAAATGTTTAAAAAAATCCTGACCGCTAGCCAGTAACTTTTTAGCACTGAAGTTTGATGATATCCTTCCTAAAAAAAAAAACCAAAACAACCACAAAAAAAACAGTGAAGGAAACTTTGCTTCCTCTATAGTATTAACAAGGTATGAAGGATGCAGTTATGATTTGGTAAAAAAAATTAAAAATCAGTATATGCAGTGTTGGGAAAGCTGAACATATCATTATTCAATTAGAATTTTAAGAACCTTTTTTTCTCTCTTCACTTCTTTTTGAGTTTTTTGGCCTCTACCATGTGATGTCTGGCAAAAAGCTTTCATGAAATTAATTCTGAGGCCATCAATCAATGAAAAAATTATTTTTATTAATATCAATATCAAAATATGACTCAGATATATTTCAGTCAATCTGATTTTTACCTAGTCATATTGTCATATTGATTTGTTGCAATAATCTATGTAAATTCACTCTAATTGCTCTGGCATATTGACCAAAATTTAAATGTCTCTTGATCCTACACAAAATATATATAATTTGACACAAAAGAGTCGCTTTTTAGGTCTAAGACAAATAATTCATTTTCTGCAGAATTAGCTGGTCTCATTAGAGGTCAGTGTGCACCTAATTGCAACAAGAGGCTGTTTAATGATGTGGACTGCCATCTCACACAGCTATCAAATTCTGCTCTGCATTTATCTCACAGGATCTCTGTTCAGCTCTAACCTGGGTTAATAAATTGGGGTTGGGGAGAAAAACAATGTTTCACCCTCCAAGGTGGCCACCACCTGCTTGACAAGTGTCTGCTCTGAACTATGACCTCTGAACAGATAACTGTTGATTCTGAGAAAGAAAACTATCTTGATGAGGCAGGGGTGACATGATTTCTCTTCTGTAATAATTTTTTTCTGTAGCAGGAACTCACTCCTCTTGGCTTGTCTCCTTCCATGCACAGGAAAAGTTGTACCAGTAAAAAACTTCAACAGTAAATACTGGAGAGACACAAAAAGCTCATTTCTAACCCTACTGGAACGGAAGTTAGACAACATTCATCTTCTCTGACAAAACTCTCAGGTTAACAGCTCTTGCTAAGGATTTTGTGAGAGAGATTTAATTTGGAGACTCCCATACATGAGAACTGACTTCAGTTATCATTAGAAAGTATTTTACATGAAGAGGACACAGCTTAAACATATTTACATAACAATATATAGGCTGAGTGTCTGAGGAATATTTTTCATCTTCTAATTGATTTTCACTTACAACTTTTATCTGTGCAAGTAAACTCAGAATCAGGCTTCATATGTCTAATCCCAAAAAATTTCCAAGTTGTTCTTTAAGCAATAATTAAAGGCCAATTTTAGGTTATTGTCAATATTGGATACATAGTAAAAGGCCAACAGTAGCATTTGGCATTTTGTGGGGCAATGCTCCTCAGTCAATTATTTAAAATTACTGGTAATTAAATGCCACACATGTAGGTGATCTATATTTTCTCTCACCATACTAGTCAACCACCAACCATGCTGTTATCTCACTGTAAGGTGCTAAAACATATTAACCTTCCTTTGGCTGCCTACACCTCTCCCTTTCTCATCCGTGACCTCAGTGTCTAAAACCACATCCCCTCAGCTCAGCTAGCCCAGGCTTTCTACCTCCCCATGCATTCTCCAAGCTCAATTTATCTACTGCTGCCATAAAAACAGATTTGTTGTAGGTCAAAGTGACTGTACCTCACAAGCAACAGGGCAACCAATCCAGTCTCTAGTTTTAATCATGGTAATCAGGATCTGATCATCACAGCTGAGCAAACATCCTGATGTGAACAAACCCCTACCTTTCAAACTTAAAAACTTAGTTTGAAACCTGCCATATTTTCAACACAATCCCATGACACTATGAAAACTTCCTCTGGTGTTTTACTACACTGAGAACATCTGAATATTAGTTTGGTGTTGGCAAATACAGAAGCCTGGAAAGCACCTCACACCAAAATGAACTATTAGAGGATTTAGTCAGAGCAAGAAAAATTTTCTTTGCAATGTGAAGAACAGGCTGGTGAAGATCTTTTCTGCAGATTTATTTTTATATGTATGAGCATTTACATGATCTGTCCAGCAGTATTTAGTTCCTTTAAAAAGAACTTAGTTGCCAGTGGTTTTCCACAGGTGCCCTGTAGCCGTGTTTGAGATGCACTTAGCAGCTACCTATATTTTGGAAAGCCAAGCAGGAGGAAAGGAGTAGTAGGAGCAAGAGGTTCCCATTCAGAGAATTGTGCAAGATCAATTCTTTTGGGATAAATTTTTCCTGACCAAACAACAATCTCATTGTGACTGTGTGCAAGCTGTCAGGCTATTGTACTCCACAGCTGCCAGGTACCTACATCTGTTCACCCTGCTACATCCCTGCCACTGAAGTATTTGTCTAGACTGCAAGGCCATAAGCTACACCAACACACTTCGTGTGAACACCCTTAATTAAGGTTATCTTTGCTTACATCTACAAAGCACACACTGGGAGCAAAGTGACACACATCTAATACACAGCACATACCTTGTAATTACTCAGATATTCCTTTGAAGGCTGTTGTAGTGAGGGAGACCATGACAACAAAGCTAGGTTTAAAGAAATATTAAACCTCCACCTAGCTGCCCACTAGAGATGCTAAAATCCTCCTCAGGTTAGCATCTTATTTTTTTAACAGGAATACCTCTATCAAGGCATCCAAGACAGGGCCCTGACAAATGAACTCTGGGAAATCTAACATCAAGTAAGGACACCCCCCAGACACTCTTTTAGAGATTTCTCTGCCCACCACAAAACTGGAAAAAAATGATGTCTCCACCTATGCTTCAGATCCTCAGTTCAAACACACTTTATCAGCACAGCAAGTCAATTTTCCTGCCCGGGAGTACAAAAGTGAAGGCACAGAATCATTCCTCATTCTTTCAGACCCGCTCTTAGGCTTTTTCCCTCGAGCAGACACAGATAATTCATCCAGGCCTCATTTGGCAGAGCAGTTAATTTCAGCACAGACTGTGAATCTGCTAAACTGGTATATTTTAGCTTGGTACTGTGATGGTTCTGCTCTGGTTAATGTTCTCTGATGATTGCTTTGGAGGTAGCAGCAAGGGGGTAAAAAGAATGAACCCATAGCATTTCAGGAGGATAAAGAACCAAGAAGAATGGCTGCATCTAGTTATGAGAGTTAAAACTGAAGAACTTCAGTTTTGACAATGTTTAAAAATAAAACACAACAATATCATCACCTCTAGATATTATCTCATTTCAAGCTCATGATCTCTGATTCAGAGGAAGAGGGAAAAAAAATTGCAAGGAGCTTTAGGAATAGCGCAGAAAGCTGTATGTCAGAAATACACAGGCAAAATTGGGAAACTGGGTGGCAGTTGTCCATTAATCCTATGGAGATTTGGATTTTAGTGCTATTTTGATTTTGCATTTAAAATTGCTAACAAACTAAGAGAGTGAAATGAAAGGCTCATTTTCATCAGTAAACAGTTTGATTCTTTGAAGAAACAAAGCAGTCCTCCCACCTGCCTGATAAAGTTTGAACCTAAAACCTGTATCAGTGCCTTAAAAGACAAAGATTTATCATACAAGCAATTGGGAATCTTTTATATGCAAGAAAAGTTGCATTAGCTTCACAGGTCTTTATATTTTCAGCTCAGTGATGTTTGAAAAAGAAATAGGCATTTACCACAGAGATAAGCCCCTAGAAATTGTGTCTACTTGTGCAGCAATAAATTCAATTCAAGTAGCACTCTAATAGCAAGTGAAGATTTAACCTTGGGATAAAAAATTAAGAAGAAAAAGAAAAGAATAGTAAAATAGGTGGATAGGTAGTCTCTTTTCAAATTAAATACAGATCCAGTGTGTCCACTAAGTGCACAATATGTACAAGTTAAACAAGGACTGCTGTTACAGTATATCCCATATGTGTAACAGGAAACATCCCTGTATGTCACATTGCAAAATTATTCAGGTGACTGCAAACACCAGGGGCTACTCTCTCACCTGATGTAAACAGCACACGGCTTTGATGTTAAAGGACCCGTGCAAATTTACACCAGCTGTGCCTGTGGCCCTTGCTGTGCAAACCACATATGCGTGTAGTTTTATGGACTGAGCCTGATTAATGTTTTGTAAACCCCTGCATGCATTAGACTTCTTTAAATTGCCCTAGGAGCTGTTTTGTTAAAAGTCAAGGGCGCAAATCTTTCGCCAACACTATGCTCCACTTTACCAACTGTAAACACAATACAGATAAAAATGCGTTCTACAAAGTTTTAGTAGCACTACACAATATTATATTCCTCAGCAAATAGCATTTAAACATTTTACACAAATTTTAATTTGAGTGTAAATGATCTATGTAGCGCTTCTAATTTATCTTAGTAGAAATACAGAACAACTCCAAGCAAGAAAGCACTGCCAGCTTCAGTGGAATCCTGTCAAAGTGCATTAATACACTTGCATCTTTTGTAGCAAGTGTAAACAGCAATGACCTGTTTAAATGTGTTTCTCACAACTATTTCCACTGTATTTTCTTCAGAACATACTTTAGAGCCCACACTCACAATTGTGCCATCCATGGCATTACACAAAAACTTGGTTCAACAAAAACCAGGGAGGTATAACTGAAAAAATTTACCTGCTCCTTCCTCTCTCATCCTCTAGTCCCTTCTCTCTCTTCCTTTCCATTAGAGAAGTGCTAGAGTAGTCTGTTTGACCACCACACAATCAGTTCTGGTGTAGTATTTTGTGAAACTTCTCTTACTTTACCAGCAGAGGGATCTTAAGAAGGAAAAATGAAAACTTCCACTATAAACCCAATTAGTGCACCCATAAAAGCCACACTGCATACTCGTACAAAATACAAGTGCCTTGTACAAAAATGCCTTGTAAGCAGCTGAACACACTTAATTGCCATTAACTCCATGAGGAAACTGCACTGCTCAGACCTGGTTGAAGTATTTTCAGTGCAGATCACCTCACCTCATTATGTATTTCTTCTACTTGCTTCACTACTGCAGCTTCCAGTGATTTCAGAGATAAAGCCATTGAATCAGAATCAGTCTGTAAATTCTGGAGTGCCAGTTCACACTGTCCAAGTATGTATTCCAGTGTTCCTCTTGAAGACTATAAAGATACAATAAAATATATAAAATAAATATATAGCCACTTCAGAAAATTTGTATTTCTCAACTATATTTCATCAGCAATCCATGAGGTGTGGTGCAGCACATTCTCAACTCACATCTGATAAGTCTACCCGGGAGTTAAGGCCAACTACCAAGACAGAAGCAAGTGCACCTCAAGCAAAAATAAGCAACAGCAGTTGTTAATGAAAAGAGTTTGAATCAAAAGCATAACATGAACCACACTTCTGATAAGCCACCCTGGTGCTGCATATATGGCACCAGAATATTGGTTTTATGAGGGACCAAACAGTGAAACATTTTTGATACTTACATCTGCCACCCTGTGAGTTGAGCTGAATCGAGGTGATAAACCAGCCAGAACACAGTGCTGATGTGTCATATTGAGATCATCTAGGGAGAGATTAGAAAACCTTAAGCACAGGGAAAAACTATACTTAATAAAAGTTAATCTGGTTGAATATGAATTATGTACACTACTTTTCTTGCTTTAATGCTTAGAGAATTCTTTCACATAGCTCAAATGTTTTGCAGTGCAAAACAGAATGTTTGGAGTCAGAACTATTTCTACTTATAAGTAGTTTTCTCCAAGACAGTTTAGAAGCAGCATTTTCCCACCTCTTACAGGAAAAGTTCAACTAAATAAATTAATTCCTCCAAAGCTGAGGAGACTACTGAGTCTAGACTACTGAGGAGACTAAACAGACTATTTGGAAGTGACAATCTCCTTCCCTAAAATCATTAAAAAAATACTGAAAGTTCTCAAAGAAAATTCTACAAAACAAAAAAAGAACTTACGAAAAAACTATAGACACATATGAGGGTAAATTGCACAGAACCCAGTCTTGCAAGGGTCACAGAATATTATCATCTCTGGACACTGCAGTATTTAAATACCACAATCACTTTCAAGAAGAATTGTGTCAGAAACACTTCCACTACCCCTTTCAGTGCCCATTCTTTGTGGTTGTATGTAGCAAACATAGAATTAGACTTACTACATTTTTGACTTGCACCTTTATACAGACCCTTAGCAAATCTTTCACTGTAGTGCTCCACCTTGGAATTGCTTCCAAGTGTCTCTAATCCTTTATCAAACTCAGAAAGAGGCCTGTAATTTTAATTTAAGAGTTTACAATTTATCTAAAACTGTACAAAAATAGCTGAAGCTTCATTGATTGTATGCCTCAAAGCATATTTAAAAATACATTTGAGGTCTTAAAAGATTGAGGCAAAGATTTGCTTTCTTTTTCTCCTAAATATATATTAACTGAAAAGAAAAATCACTGTTAAATTGGCTGTCATCCATCTGGCATTAAAAGCTTTTATTCAGATACAGAACACTACACCCAGAAGACTATTTTGGTTTTAGAGCCAAACCAAAGCTGTTTCATTCCTTGGTCACCCATGTTGGAAGTACCATAGTGCTCTTGTGGGGTTCAGTAAAATACAACTCTGAAGGAGGCAGCTTCAGTTTTACATGATTAAGCACTGACCCCTGAGGTCTGCAAAACCAAAACGGACTCTTTAGTATAGAATGCAGACTATTATTCTCTATGTGGGACCCCCCTATCAGTAAAACTTCTCAGTGATTTTCCTGTTTTTTACAGATACCAGATACATTTTGGAATCTGGATGTTGCATATTCAATTTTTAATTGTGGAGGCAAGTTCACATAGTAGGTCTCTCTCTCTCTCTCTACACTATACTGACACCTGGGGATTTTTGCCTCTTGTTTTCTCAAAATACAGCACAGAATCTCATCACAGTTCTCTCCTCTCCTTCAAACTACTGCCAGTTCCTCCCTCTTCTCTCTGATCCTGTTCTCAGCCCCTGTCCCTATTCTGTCCACTCTGGGCCTTCTTCTGACAGCTGAATTACCTGGGCTCCACTGAAAGCCTGTGTGTACACAGCCTTTGTCAAAAGAACAGACTAACGGGTATGTCTGTGTACAAACACTGAAAGAACATACATACACTCACTTCTCATTCTACTACTGAACTAATTATCAGTGAGCTGAGGAGCCAAAGCACTTAGAGAGGAACAGTGACCCCACACCCATTGCTGCAGACTATTGCAACATCACAAATAAAAGGTAGAAAGGTAAGAAACTCTTAGCCAATCCTTAAAGGAGTGGAGGCTAAAGGCCCTAAACTTATTACCTGGAGGTAAAGTATTTCCCAGGAAAACACAAACCACAAGAAAAAATGGCTCCCAGAATTACCAACAGGTATTTACATAATCCTTTCTATCTTCTCTAAAGTGCTCCTCCTGAACTTTTTAGATAGTTCTTTTATCTAATTCAAGAAGCAAATAAAAGGTACAGTGGTGTTTAAAGCACTGACAAAATCTTTGCTATTCTAATCACCACAATATCTACAAACAAAAGTGAAATGGACTTTTACTATTAAATTTCTTAACTATGAGTAACAAACAAGGAAACCGTGCACAAATAAAACAGAATTAATTAAAACTCTAAAAACTAAAAAAAAAAAAAAGAATTTAAAAGAAATATGTTGGTAATGACAAATATTTCTGGAGCTCTAAGTCTTAATAGTAGGGAATATACCACTTGGATTAATTGTGGACTCAAAAAAAAAGGGAGGAGTGAAAAACTCCAACACATTCAAGATGCTAGAGAGCAAAGAGGGTTCAAGTTAGTTTGTGAAAATAGAAGCAGATTAAATATCTAGAAATAGTTTAATGAGCCATTACATACATGTGGAAGTGTTTCCATTAAATACTTATCTTTAACCACAATCCAACCTCTGCAATGTGTGCAACCTCCTTCTGGTTGGTTATGAAAATAATTTTTGATGCTTCTCAAACTATAATTTGCTGGGGGTGGGGAGTGGTATAAGATTCAAAGTTCATCTTCATGCTGTTTTAAAATCCTAACCTTCAAGAAAGAGCTTGATCTATGGGAAACAGCTGCAGAAAAGTAAATCTGCCTTTGAAAGAGTCCAGAATTTTTGTTAAGTATGTTTTGAAGTCATGGTAGGAAAATTAGTGAAAATTGTAAATCTGCTTGCAAATCTGGTCATGTCGAACTCAAAGATTAGGGAAAAAATTCCAATTTAATAGTAGGACCATGACAAGCCTAGTTAAGCATGCTCTAGGACAGAGCAGATGGGGCCCTTTGCTCACCTCCACGCGTTTTGGATTTATTGCATGCACCCAACACGTTTCATATTAGACACCCCTTGACTGTGTACTTGAGACAGCAGGGTTCAGTGTGCACTTCCTCTGCAGACCAATATATTATTCTAAATTGAGCTAAAGTGTTTCCGTTTCATGAGTGATATAAAGTTTAGTTTTGAATTTTTAGGAAGCAGACTTGCAGTCAATCACCAGATTTTGTTCTTCACATTAAGAAAAGCCTAAAAAATTATTTTAATAAGTCTGTCTTACTGAAAGTAATTTTAAGTTTTTGTTGGTTTTGCTTAAAAAAATATATTTATATTATTGTAATATCTTAAAAGAAGAATGGATGTGATCACCTTTTGTTTAGTATTAACAGACATCTAAATTATGGCTCATGATTTAATCTGAAGAGGGCTGCTGAGAAGGAAGATGTAAATTTAAATTATAAGACATTTTACTAAATTTCTCCCCAGAATAACAAAAAACATTTATAAAGCCAATGACAAGAGGAACAGAAGCATTATTAAATGTCTACTAGAAATGCTAAAAAGAAAAACTGGGGTTTTTTTTATTACTTTGCTATACCCATTGATCTTGATTTACAAGTTACTGTAATTGCACGTTACTATAAGAAATATCCAGTTACCACACTTTCTTATATAGACTTGTGTGTAGCACAGGAAATACTAGTGGTATTACAGGTACAGGAATTGATAGGACCTGACTTCTAAATTATAAGCAACATATTGAATGTGATGTTTCAGCATTTTCAACATTCATATAAAGCAGCACTACACCATTCCAACAACTGGAAGAACAGACCTACAGAGCAGCTGAGTTTTGTGCTAGGGTGGATGAGTCAGTGGTGGCCACAACCAATCCTCCCAGTCCTATCAATCACTGCCTGTACATGAACCACCACCAGCTGCAGGAGTCTTCCATATTCTGTTTTCTAGATGTCTTGCATTCTGCCACTGCTTTTAACATAATGCCACTAAGAGGACTCTGCTTACTGAAATGAAGTCCTGGAATACAGCATGTAAAAAAGCATAAGACAAATTATTTTTTTTATTGTTGCCAAGTTTCTTTTTTACAGGGCTTTCATATTTTGTCTTTTAGATGGCATCCTCAAGATACTCCCTCTTAAAAAATTAATGCAAAATATCTGAACAGTAAAAAATGCACTAAAACTATGTATGTTTCCTTATATTGTCTTTTACCCCGAGTCAAAATGATAAAGACAGTTCTGCTACACAAAGAAAGCTAATAAAAGAGCCATTTTGAGAATATTCTCTAACTCTATTTAGAAGAGTAATTTTTTTTCCAAGTAATTGAAAAGAAATACAAAGACCATGGAAATGCAGAAGAGATTAAAAAAACACCTGGCCTACAGAGCGGAAATCTGTAGCTCTTCAAAAGTATTAATAAGAAAGTGATTTACACATCATCTTCAAAAGAATGTTTAATATATCCTTTGTTTCCATCTAAACATGCTCATGATGTTACTCATTAAATAAACTAACTTTCTGATCTACCCTTCATATAGAATCTCTGAAAATACTTTAGTTACTATATAAATTCCACTAGGGAATAAAAAACACCCTTATGATCTGGTAACTCAATCAACTACAATCTAGAGTATTTTGCAATAAAAATACTAAAGTTAGTCCCCTTCTTTTATTAAATACCTTCTGAATCTGTTGGCCAGCATTGCTCTATATCCTCAAAGTTTCCAGTCAGGAAGGATTAGATAAGAAGTTTACTTGATGCCCTAACTGCTATTGCACAAAAATAGATTATAATAACCTTTCTAGGAATGTTTAGCTGCCACGTAAACTTCATTTTCACTATCCCGCTTTCTCTTTAGGCTTTTACTTTACAAAAAAGGGAGGCATATCCAGACCACTATGCCAAAGGATCCCACATCTTAACACCTGATCTTTCCATGTCTGAACATAATTCAGTTAGTCCAGTACTTTTACATGACACTTCCCTGATGACAGTGCAGAAGATTTGATGAGATAACTAGGAACAGGGAATGGTACATGTATTTTGTGATGGCTTATAAAGGTATTGTTTTTGGTATATAAACCGTGAAAGGTAAAGTTCAAAAGATTGTTCTGCCCATGAAGTTGGGAGTGTGACAAGTCATTGTAGAGACATTCCATGGACTATGCCTTCCAAGTCACAATCACATAGGCAGGGAGCTCTGCAAGTGCTCTCAGTCTTCAAAGATCATGTCTGCCAAGCCAAGACACTAATTGGGCCAACTTGATATTGTCCGAAGCCTTGTTTTTGTTTTTGTGTGATTTATAACTGAATTTATTTTAACAAAAATTATAACCAAGACAAACAGAAGCCAGAAGAGAAAGCAACAGATTTTGTGCCAACAAACCTTAGCAACAGTTCTCGCTTCGTTTCTTTCAATGGATAAACCTTAGCGCATGAGCTCAGCTGCTCAAGCAAATTAACTCAATTTAATTTTCTCTTTTTAATCCTCTACGCTTGAGACATTGAGACTCATTCTTGGAGTAAGACAGCTGTGTTCATTATGATCTTAGTATAATCCCACTACTACAAAACAGCATGTTCGAATATAGACATAGTAGCAGAAGGAGAGAAGTGTCATGTAAAATCGGTAACTAATAAAATATCCGCAGATTGGCATAATGATTGAAACCTCAAGGACCATGGTACCAGAAAACTTTAGGACATTCATTCACATCTTACATAATACAGGTGTCACTTGATAAACCAAGCTGAAAAACAGAAAGTTATTTGTTGAATGTAAGAGAGGCTCAGAAAAAGTGCATTAAGAATACAGAAAGAACCTAGCAATACAAGGATGGGACAGATACAGAGTAACATCTGGCAAGATCTGGGGAAATTCTAGTTATGGCCTGAAGCCTAACTTGGACTAGAAATTCTGACTGCACAACAGACAGAAAAGGTGAAAAAAGACTATTTCTTTCTTAGCTGTAAAGTGAAAGAAACATTAAGAAAAAGAGCTCCCCAAAATACTTGGAAAGTAGGCAGAGTAGGAAGAATTTATTATATACTCCAGACAGATTCCACATTTTTCTAAATAAGAAAAGTTCTAACTGTAAGGAAGGCATGGTAACTTATTTTAACACAGGATAATTTTCTCTGTCTTCAACAGAAAGTTCAACTTCTTAGTCCTTGAAAATTACCAAGCATCAAGTAGATGTCTCCTTGGTGAAGTGGTACTGCCAATCCAGGTGTCTCTATGTCCCAGGCTACCTTCAAGCCTACGTGCCAGACAGCTGGATCTCTTCCCCTCAGTTCTTGTTCATAGCTTTCTTGTATGGCTGAATCTTGAGAGAGAGAAAGAGACCACAAAAATGGGCGAACAGGTAAGAATCATAAATACAAAATCTGGTTTAGACTTAAAGACAGCCCATATTGGTACAATCTTAATAGGCTTACAGTTTCCATAGTCTCCATTTGCTATAATCATCACCTCCAAATTCAAAAGTATGCAGTAGATAAATGAAAAAAAAAAACAACGGCTAAACCCATATGAGATCAAGAATTTTTTTGCAACCAACTTTACCAAGATGAAAACTTTAAGTTAACTACCAAGTGAAGGCTAATCAAGTCAAGGCTTGTAATGGACTCAAGGTTACCTGACATTCTTAAGCATGTGCTTAAGGGGAGTTTCAGTTAAGCACCACTAAATTTTTTTCATTACAAAAACTACAAGCATGGAAGAAAAAAATCAAAAAATGCAGCAACTGATACAACACTAGATAACTTCTGAAAGGATTTCAAGTCATAAATTGCCAAAGCATTTTAGGAACAATTTCATTTATGTACTCACAATTTCACCAAATCACAAACTGAGGAAAAGTAAGATGAAATAATGGTTACAAAACACAGTCTAGACCAACAAAGCAAATCTTGGAACCATCTCTGTCATTCTTTTCTCAAAATTACTAGTCAAACATGCTAGATAACATGTGCAAGAGCCAATGAAGCTTCAATACATTTGTCACAACACTTTTCTTATCATTATGCAACATGAATGTGTTGAGCTTGGGGAAAAAATAATCCACTGCATAGAAATAGTATTTAGAGCTTAATCCCTCAGAACTATTTTCATAAGCTTACTTCACTGCAGTATAAATTGAAAGATACAGTCGGCATTTATAACAAGGTATTTGGGAGCTATGGTGTAACAGTTTTACAGCTTAAGTAACAGTGCATTTTGACAGAGGAGGGATGAAGTTTTAATAAGTAGTTGGCACAGAACAGCAGTGAGCACTTAGAAATTAACTATGCACCATGCCCATTCTTGCTTACAACTTAGTAATTGTGTCCATTTCACTGTCCACCTGAAATGTACTTTCATGTAGTAATTTTTAAAACCATTGTCTTAATTTAATTCTAGAATGGAAATATTAGAGACATATAGCTCTTATTATAAAAGGCACACACAAAGTGTGACTACAAACTCACACTTTTAAAATACTCATGTCATTTATCTCACATGGTTACTGCAGGTTAGCTAGGGGCAGCCTTTAGAAAATTAAGACAATTTATTAACTATCATGTCAATAAAATGTTGTCTAAATTCAGGAAACAAAGAGAAAAAGCCTATTAAAGAGTCAACCTAAATGTACTTAAGTGAAAATTCTTACAGTCCCTAAGTTCCCTCCCTTCACTGCTGCAGTTCTCCAAGTGAAGCTCTGGCTCAGGAGCAGCTCTAGGCCCTTCCATCAAGGAGAACACAAATGAGAAAACAAGAGCTAGCAAATACTCAGAAAAATCAATACTAAATTCTTCAAGGGGCTTTCATATTTTCTACCCTGTTCAGATAAATCGTAACTTAATTTAAGAAAAATGTTTTCTGAAAACTGTAAATAGGATGGCTTTCAAGGCATCTTTAATGCAATACATCATGGATATTATAAAAAGAAGTAACCTTTCTGGGTTAACTCTCTCTGTTATGCTGCCTTCCCATTCACTTTGGCAGCAGCACTGTTCACAATATGGCACCAATAAAATATAGAACTACAATCAGAGACAGCAATTTCAATGAAAGTTTCCTGGGGTCTCCTCATAAATCCAGCACCTTTGGAATGTGCTCGTTAAAATGACTTATTTTTTGCAGTTTGATAAATTTTTTATTGCTTAAGTACTCAGTTCAAATACAGCTCACAGTCTCCTTTTCTCTATATTCTCAATTATTGCACCTTATAATTATCAGTAGCAATTGAAACTGATTGCTCCTACCATGTTATTTTGGTAACAAATGGAAGCAAGCTGCTACTTGCTTTTAAATGCAAGCTACCTTGAAACTGAGAGCAAGGGAAAAATATAGATACTTTAACATTTGTGGCATATCCCCAAGTAGCACTGACAAACTTTCACATAAAAAGAAGTTGTTATTAAATTCTCCATGACACCTCAAGAATGACTGGATGATGTAAATTTATTGATATAATTACATTTGCCATTTAAGTGAAAACATTTGGATGCATCTAAATCATAAGTATTTGAGAATAAATCATGTGAATAAATCATGGATCAAATACCCATCATCTTAAGAACATGAACTTATTTAGTAGTAAGCCATACAGAAATGGTTAAATATAAAAGTATTTAATGGAAGTGTGCAGATTTGAATTCTGGTCAGCAGAGGTTTACAGACTTGGGCCTGCAAGAAACCTTTATGCTGGAATCCCAAATAAAATGGTGCAATGAAGTAAAAAGCTTACCACAACATAACAATACCTCATCAAACCTGTAATTATGGTAGAACCATGAAAGAGAGAATGTAGCTGCAGAAAATTGGCCACAGCATTATGCATTTAACTAGACAGCTCAAATTTCAGAGATGTTCCAGCACTGAGATCTGATCTTATCAGGTTTGGGTCAGGGTTAGGTTCAGAACAATATGAAACTTGTTTTCCTGGAACTACTTTGGTTATTGTTCCAGAGCACAGAAAGGAAAAGCAGCTTTGAAAGGTTTCTTTGCTATTTGGCCCAAAAATCTTCCAGAGTTTGAGACTTTTTTTGATGCTCTGAAACCTAAATTTTCTCTATTCAAGTCAAACTGCAATTCCAAATTACATCCTAACTATAACCTTACACACCATTTCTTAAGACAATAGAATCACTGCCAACACATTGCAAAGAACAAGGACTGTAAGCATTTATTTCAACATTAAATTCAACTGACCATTGTTACATTATTTTTTTACATATTGATTGATTTTTTTTCCAGAATGTGAAAAAATTTGGGCACATGTTCCTCAGTTAAACAAGTACATAAATTATGACAGTCTTTCAATAGCAATTTATATATGTTACATGCAAGAAGTGAAAGAAGTAGAGCATGCTTTGCTTCTCAGCAGCTCTTGGGAAAGATGAAGTATCTACCCAAAGTTACTTCCTCTACCTCATTACTGAAAAGCCATAGTGTAAGAGGTTAAATTCTATTAACATTTAAAATTTTCTTGCAACTGACATTCACAAAACCAAAAAATCATAAGATTTTGCCAACAATCTTATGAATTCATGTTTGGAATGGTGTATCCAGATATATCAGGAACAAAGGCACTAAAATAAGAATAAACAATATTCTGTCATCCCTTAACTTCTGAAGGAGAGGCTATATTTGATCAGTGAGAACATGCTTAAAAGAAACCCCACAACCCATAACAGTCTGTTCAAGTGATGATTTCTTTTTAGACAACAGGAATTCTAATCTATTATTGTGAAAGTTAGTGGATCACAAAAAATTTGTGACTCTCAGAACATATATCAAACTGGTCAGACCCTACAAGTCAGAGCTGTGACCATTTCATGCACTTACTCATTTCTCTGAAAGTAATATAAAATTTTCTACATACTTCTGTTATTTCTGTCATTTCTGTTACAAGTAGTTATTTCTGTTATATTATTGACATTAGAAACCATTCCAATCCTGCAAAAAAAATCTACTCCATGACTTTTTTCCATGAAGCAGTATATAAAGAGGGCTATTGGTCAACTACACAGTTAGATTGGCTTCAGTGCTGAACAACTTTTGTAGCTTCAGGATTTTCTTTAATATGGTGGGAAAACATACATCTCTAGTACATCTCAATTATTTTTATTCCCAATTAAATGAAATTGCCATAATTAGGCTACATGCCAGATGTTGCTTCTAACTTCACAGACTAAAAACATACAAAGAGCATTTTACAAAAGAAACAAGCACAAAAGGTGCCTGAAGATTAGTCACCACTGCAACTAACAGTAAGTTTGTTAAACCTTTTAACATTACTTTTTCAGCAGACACAGCCAGTTGTGCAGAAGTTCAAAAGTTAAACAGCAAGTAGGCCTTAGAGTAAGAAAGCAAACTAGATATGGTAAAGAATCTAGAGAAAACTACTTATCTCCTTCTCTGTGGGAAATCCAGGTAAGAGAAAGATGGACACACTTCAAGCATTTACATTTTTTTCTATCTCCTGTAAGTTCATAACTGAAACAAGTCTCTATTTCAAAGAACATCTTTAGATTTAGAACCAACTAGTGCTCTGCTAAGTAATAAAACTCCCTACAAAACTTATATTGACCTGATGGAAAGCTAGTCATTAGGAACTTTTCATGGATAAAATCCAATTTTTGAAAATGCCCTTATTCTACTGCATTGCAACCCACTTTTATAACTGCAGCAGGAAATAAATATGGGTTATTAGCCTACAATATTAAAATCCTGAACAATTTTTTTACCTTCATGCTCTCAGGTGATAGGATACTTGTAAGCTGATGTGTTATTAAAAATTCTGAATTGGTCAAAATTTGAAATACCTGTTCCTTGATAAATTCTGAGAAGTAAGTTAATTCCAAATACTACTAGTGGCAGTATAATTGAACACTCACTCTGTAACCTATTCAGTTCTGCATATGCACACTGACTACCACTCATGCACTTTCATGCAGCATACACAATAAAAGGAAACCTCTGAAATTTTTATGACACCCCATTCTCATCATTTGACAACCTACTCTTAACCTAAAGTAATGTAAGTAAAAGCATCAAGCAAAATGTTCACCTTGTTTTGTTGCTAGAAATGTACTTCATTTGAAGTTGTTTTGAAAGAGTTTTACACTAGAAACAAGAAAATAAACACTGATACCAATTAGAAAATATCAGCTTGTTCCAATATCTTTATGCCAATGTCTAAATTTCTTTTCTGGCATATTGAAAACTGCTTCTACTCCAATTAATACTGATCAAAGTTTCAAACATGAAATTTTCATTATGTGATCAAACAATGAACAAATGAACAAGAAAACTAGTTGTTTTGATTACAGTAGTATCTGTTTTAATGCTATTTAATCCACTAAGTAGGTACAAAGCAAATACTGATATAAAGATGTAAATGAAAGCAAAAAGAAAACCATATAACCTGAGTTGTGCAGTCTGACAGAGCTGCCATAGCTCAGTGAGACTGTTTGACTCCAAGGGCTCCTGCTGCTCCAACTCTGCCAACCTGGGGATTCTGCATTTGCAGCAGGCTGGATCAGCAGCAGCCATGCAGCTCTGGGAGCCTGAGCTTCCACATGCAAAGGCTGCCACAGACCCTCAGTGTCTGCAGTACCTCAGAGACCTGTGAGGATCTGAGGAACTGAGAGCTGACAAACTCTCTCAAAAACCAACATGCAAGACTTGGCAGAAAAGAGAATCAAGCCAGTTGCAACAAAAATCAACACACTTAAATTGTGTTCTCATTTCCCACAGAATCAGTGTTTTCTCCCAGAAAATTACTAATCCAGCTCATCTACATCTTATAAGGAAAAATAGCTCCAACAAAAAAATTCTGACCACATTACTCTTTTTATTATGTATTCTGTAATGATTCTGTGACAGTCTTTTTACACTACACTGAGAATTCAATGCTAATTCAATACTAAATGAATGGAGTAAGTACTATTAAAAGATGTTTTTAGCATAAAAACTAAATATATCTGTGGAAAGCAAGAAGAGAAGTCATGGCATGATTTTACAAAGATATAACAATATTCTTCAAAAAGATGTTGAGATCCTCAAGTTTCACAGTTATGGAGACTTGATAACATAGGAAATATTGAAAGTCTTTGTGAACCACAGAAACCATCAAAACACTGACATTATATAGAACTGGCAAGAATAATGTTAAAAAAAATGAAGAGCTTATAACCACCAGCATTAGAATGCTGTAAACAGAAAATCAAAAGAGCAAAAAGACAATCTACTTCTCTAAAATCAAATCCTCTTGGATGCAGTGGGTACAAAACTTTAACACAAAGAGATATCTATTGACAAGTGTCAGTTACAAAATCACATTCCTAAGCTATAAACAGGATCCATTTCCTCCAATTTATGAATAAGCAGGTCATTGCTTTAGGGATAGACAATGACAGCCACACCCTGAACACAGATGGGAGGGAACTGCTGGCACAGAGAGCTGCACTGCAGGACCTCTCTCCACGATGCTCCACAGCCATGGCAGGCACCTGAAACCCCCTCTAAAGCTCAAGAACTCAAACTGAGCAATGCAAAACCAGAAAAATTTCAAGCAGTGACTTTATTTTTTTTTTAATGATAGACTAATTAATTCATATACTAGAAAGATCCTGCATTAAGTCTCTTTCCCAACTTTTCAGAAAAAAATACAAACTTTTAATTGTATTTATGAAAAAACCCTTGTATTTAGCAAAACCATTAATTGTACATAAATATTGAAACAATTTTTAGCCTAAATATATTTCTACCCACATCAATCAAATCTTCTACAGAATTTGCAGTGGTTTTAAAACACCATAATTTTTACTTATTTAACTTGCTGAGTAAAAGAAATAAAATCAACAGTCAAGTCATGAATAAACATAGCAGCTTTCATTTTTGTTAATTTATAGCTCTCTGAACTTAAAGGGACTCACTTTTTTCCCCCCTCCATAAGCAAACTTTATGTTAAAGTAAAAAAGTTTTAAGCATACTACAATAAATCCTCATACACAGTATTATTATAAGTTCATGTTTAGGTTTCTTTAAGTTAAAATCCTACTGAAAAAATATTTCTCTACAGTACTAATGGAAAAAACCCCCAACACATCTACTTGATTGTCATCTTTGTCATCTACCATTGACAAATAGGACAGAAAGAAGTTCATGAAGAAAATTACACTTCTACCAGTCAGGAAATCTCTTCTACTCAATTTGCTAAGCCATTTGATGTTTTATATCCAGGAAAATGTAAATAATATGACTTCAGTTTTACATTAAGTAACAAAGTGACACACAGTTTCAAAACTAATAACAAAACCAATAAGAGAATGCACATGGGAGTATAAACTATTTTTTTTTTATTACAGTCTTTAGCCAAAACCTACAGAAGTCAACACAAATTATTCCCCTGTTCTAAAGCAATCACAGGATTTTTGGAAGAAGAAACAATCCATTGTGAATTATGAAACATAACAGAACATTTGCAAATTCAAATCAAGTGTCTAAATTCTAATCTTATGTTTGCGAAACTAAGAGTTCATTAAAACATATTCAGGCCTTTGTTCAAGCACTGTTAGAAAAAAACCCAAAAAATCCCCATGTCTGTTCTTCAATAAGCATAAAAATGGGACAGGTACTTTAAAAATGAAATATTAAAACGCTTCAACTGAACATTTACCACCACCATCCCTAAAATACTGTATACAGTTGGTTTTAAAATAAGAAAGAGTCTGCAAAGCCTGTCAGGCAACAGTTGTTTTAATGCAAAAGTGTCCACCCTTCCCAGCTAGAGAAATGTTGGCAAGCCCTCCATAAAACACACATTTAACACTACAGTATGCCTAGACAAAATGCATGCTGAAAATGATCTTTCTAAAGAAAGAAGAGTAGTAAAATCAGCATAAAGCAAAGCAAGTCTGTAAATGATAACACTATGAAAGTGGTGATCCCAACCACAGTGAAATATTTTACAGCATAGACAACATGTACATGCATTAACCTAAGAAAGGTATTTGACAGATTTTGATATCCTTGCTCTTAGTCAGGAGTTAATCACACCAATTTTTAAATCCAGTTAGAGAACAACTGCTAAGCCAGCTGCAGTAAACACAGGGGTTTTTTTATATGTTTTAGTGGAAATAAAGATAAGGCTTAAATACAACAGGTACCACAATGCCTTCAGGAGCATATGACAAGTCTAGACCAGCATGCAGGGTACACAGGAGAGCTTCAGGTGTTTTTGTGACTGCTCAAGTCCCATCACTCACCTTCACAGCTGTAATTGTACACAGCCACTGTTGACCTTTCCACCAGATTCTCGTCATGGTGCCAGCTCACTGCCATGTTCCCCATTCCAAAGTAAGGTTCTTGTTTCAAGTACAGCATTTGTAGTGGATCCATATAATTAAGTAAAGTCAAGTTATAAGATGTTCTGTTCTTTAGACTTCTGTCATCCTCTGGTACACAAACACTGCTTTGATCTTTTGAAACAGACCCTTGCTCAGTAAGAGAAGTAGCAAAACTTTGCTCCCTATCTATTACAGCAGTAGCTTTAATTTCTTTGGTCTCAAACAAATTTTGTCCTTGTAATGCCTTGACTGCTTCAATATGCAAGTAGTCATTAAGTCTCATTAATGCTTTACAAGCATCATGTATTTGAGGACTGCAATATTTTATATCATAACCTTCTCTAGGCCAAGGAACTGTAAATAATCTTGTGTTCAAGTACTTGTAAGTGCAACCTGGATTTCCAATTAATATACGAGACACCGGAGTAAGAAAGTCTTTTCCTTTGATCCTTACAAGATCTTGGAAGAAACAGTTGTGGTCTCTCAAGGTCAGAAAGCTGTCTTGTACCATCTGATGGAGCTCTTCAGGTACTGTATCAGATTTCTTGAAAATCAGCTTGGAATACTTGGTCTTCCACTAAAGGAGGAAAAAACCCAAACAAAAAAAAGAGGAAAATAATTATTCTTTTTACAGGAGTCAAGATATTTCAAGACAAGCCAAAGCTGTGAAGTTAACAAGAATGAGTCTAGAATGTGGTGAAGGTATAGATGCCAGCACTTGGTCTTTTATTTTCATATTTCAGTATATTGCACAAACTGGATATGTACCACCGACTTCAACCAGGGCAACTCCCAAAAAAAAAAAAAAAAAAACCCAACACAAAAAAACCCAAAAAAACAAAACACCAAAACAAAGAAACAAACAAAAACACAAAAAAATCCCAAAACACCACAAAGACTCTAGAAAAATTCAGTAAAATTCAGTAGAACATACAGCTCATCTGATGAATCTATCGATAATGCCACCTTCAAGTATATAAACAATAGAACATCAAGCAGTAAGAAAGTGATTCCTCTTTTTGCAATGGTTGTAAAGACCCTTCTGTTTCATTCTGACGTACAGAAATCTAGAGGGCTACATGATAAACTCAAATAGTTCTATATAACAATATTTTTCAGGGAAAATATAACAAAATTAAAATGTACATTTTAAAAAAAGTGCTGCTAATATTCTGGTGTTTTCTATTTTTACATTCCTCAGTGCCTGCCAATTATCTCTCATTTTGTATAAAAGCTCTCTTTTGATAACAGAAAATGTCCAAACTTATTTTCCTCCCCAGCTCCCTACCTGTAGTGTCCTTTTTCCTCATATTCTCTTGTGACCACACCAGCTCTGGTATCAGCTGGAGTTCAGAATCCAGCAGTGTGTGGAGGCAGCAACTCCCAGCAAGGTATAACACTGCTAATCAGCAGCTTCTTGCTTTGTATGCACAATATTCTGCTTCCCACTCCAGGAATGCTTGGATAATTTTCTTTTGTTAATCTGGTTTTCTAAGGAAGTGAGTATCACATAATCACACCTTTTATTGGTTGCCTGTAAATCTGCTTTAACTTCTGCTGAGACTGTTTGGCAAAGTAGACAAAAGCTAGAGAATAAGTCCTTTAAAAGAGTGAGTTCTTAGGTATTTCATTACAATTAATAGATAAATAAAAGAAACAGATGCACACTAGTGCCCACCACAAGAGAAGGGCTGTAATGTGAGTGTACCAGGCATCAATTAGCACTTGTGAAGCTCCTAAGGACTCACCACACCTATTTCCTTTTGTTCAGAAATTAGTCGGTAGTTTGGAGAAAAGGTGGTGCTGATGGTGCTGTGGGGACACTAGACTGAAATCTGAAAGCATTGGGCAACGGGGCAAGAGCACATGGATGCACAAAACTGATCTGCCAAAACTTTTATTAGTCTAATAGCTTATGTTCAAAATGCTTTCAAAAAGACAAAAGTCACTGGCACAAAACACCGCAGTGACCTACAATCCATCTGTGAGCTCCTTCTGGTACAACTCAGCCCCCCTTTACTAGTACTATCTACTTTCAAGTCTCATTTGAACCTGCCTTGCAGGAAATGAATTTTAAAATCCAAAGAACGTGCCCTTAAAAAACACAAACCAGGCAGTAAGCATGCACATTTTCCACTGCATGAAAACAGACTTTTGCATCATAATGCACTGTTATCCTCCAACACTGAAGAGCTGGCTTTATAGGATCATTTGTTTCTACTAAAAAGGAGAACATAAAAGGAAGCCTATTTTAAAAATAATGATTACATTTAATAAATCTTGGTTTATCTATAAACCTCACCACCATTCCTTGTGAAATTTTTACAGTGAAGCTAACTCCTTTTCTTTATACATTCTTATGGTTCCAAAAACTAGCTTCCTAAAGAGAGGAAAAAAACCACCCTGTAATAGTATCTACAGATAATAATTTCTGACAGTTGTATTTACATGCTTAGCTCCAAACACCAAAGCTTGAAAACAGTCCCAGATCTGCGTGAAGGTCCTTCTACAACCCCAGAACACAGGATGACAGCTTTCATTCAAGAAAGTGAATTCAAAACTTGATCAACTAAATTCACCTGAGTTTGTCAAAAGCCTGAAATGATTCCTTTAGAGGTCCCGAACTGCCCTTTTTGTTTCTATCAGTGCTGTTTATCTCCAGCCTTTGAACAGTACAGTGAAAGAAATCCTTAAAAACAAGAACTAGTGAAATCAGTAACTGTAAATTTAGGACTTGGAGCTATAGGCTGCAGTCAGATGTGAAGGTACAGGCTGATGGGAATCATAAATATTCTTTCATAATCTTACTTAAGAATGCCAGAATATTATGTGTTGTGACATACAAAGATTATTAGTTCATTATTTATTTCACTATGCAAATGCCCAGTATGAAAGAAGGAGCTCCAACAGTTACAAAGTAGCACCCCAGTATTTTTTAAAATAATTCTGTATACTGGACATACTCATACCACGTTACATATGCTATTATGGTATATTTATACAGTCACTTTTACTCTGTATTTTTAACCATTTTTATGAAAATATAAACACACTGAATTTCTGACATTAATCACACACATGAAATTCCAAAGAATTATTAGAAACAGAAGGAGGGAAATAACAATATGACATAAAACAATTAAATCCCTGAAAACATGAACTAGAAAGGAAGAACACAGATTCTACAAAGGTAACAACATTGTATTACCCTCCTGAACTGCAGAGGAAATGCCTTGCACATTTTGCTGCCAGCCAAGTCAGAGGCCTGTTACCTTTGGGGTGTGCTTTAAGATCACATGCTTAAGAACTATTTTATCATTAAGGTATCTCAAAAGAAATCAGGAAGTGGAAACACATTTCCAACACATGAAAACAGCCTGGTCTTCTTTAAATCCCCAACCAGTGCCTGTGCTGTGCCCTCCATAAGGAAAGAATTACAGGATCAGAACATGGGGTGACTGCTGGGTTCACACTGGACACCTTGTTGTTTTGGGGGGATGGGAAAGGGCAGTAATCATGTACTTGTGTTGTAACTCTGACAGCCAGTATTAAAGGTCAACTCACTGTTCACTCTGAAAGAAGTGGCAGCATTACAAACAACTACAGCACAAGAAAAAAAGCACATTTGATGCTCAAATCTTCTTGTGAATGTTACACACAAGATTTTAAATATGCTTTCACTTCTGATGGTGATACTCAACGCAGAGGATCACCCAATGGATTTGAGTGACAGAGTAAAGTTAGGAATCAGCAATAAGGACCCTTGATAAGCAAATTGCCATGTGCATCATGAAATGATAGTCTGTACTTCAATATTTGTGAACTACCTTGTTACAGCCCCTTTCTTGTTCCTTACTGGCTTTAAACATTACATTGTTTCAGCTTATGGCTTGGGGCCCATTTCCAAAACCCTTTATCAGGAAAAACACATTGAAAGAGGATGTCAGTGGAAGTTTTGCTTGTGATGAAATTTCTTACTTCTGTTCAGGCTGTACACTTCCACACCTGACAGGATAAGACAGTTTTTTAGTTGCATCCTACCTAACTTTTCCAACATGTTCAAAGAATACTGTTTTACAAGAGGTAGATCCTTCAAGGAGCAGGGCAGGTCTGTCCAGGAAAAGCAGACTACAAAACCAAACTGTATGTGATAGTTTAGTTTGCTGATTTTTTGTCTTCAAGCTCTCACCCTTCTACTCCTCTGCAGCTGTAGTGCATTTAAGCATCATGGAACCTTCAATTTCTACAGCTGTGATTCCAGTAACATTTCATAACCACCACAGATTTCAAAAGGTGTTTGTGATGCTTATGATTAGCACATATACTTCAACTAGCACTTATACTAGCATGCACACATATACTACATAAAAAGCGTAATTCTGTATTTGCAAAAAGAATGTATCAAAACTATGAAGGATTGAACAGGTGTGATTTTACTGCTTATCTTGTTCTCATTGTCTTCTATATTTATGGGTTACTGAGTGAGGTTACTTATCTGCTTGCTGAGCAAATAAGATGCCACTTGAGCAACCTTGGCTCCGCCTTCTCTTTTCACATCAGCTCCATGAGCAGCAGAATTTACAAAGATATGGAAAAGCAAAAAGAAGCTGGGCACAGCAGCTCTTGGCAGCATCAGAGGCAGAAAAGAACAAACATGAGGGGATGTAACAGAACTAGGAAGGAGAAAAGTCAGCTGCCCAATTCTTAGAAGGGAAAAGAGTTCCTTCGTGAGCATTAAGACTGAAAAGAACGTGTTTGGGTTTTCATGTAAAGATAAAATAATAAAATCCATCTGTATTGCTCTTATAAATTCTCCCAGCTCTTCTACACTTGCACATCTTTGAGCCATATATCAACACAAGGCAGGCACCACTCCTGTGTGTGTAACGTGAGCATGGTCACTGGAGCTGTTCAAACAACCAGGTGATTCCTTATGCTTTTTCTCTTACCATGACCCAATTTGATCTGATCAAACCTACCCTGAGTTCTGTAGCTGATCTAGAAAGATCCAAGGTAGATGCAGAAAATTCTACTTATTCGTTATATCCTTGCATACGCTCAGTTTGCTACTCGCGTGGCTACTGGTCTGATCTTCCTTCTGCTTGGGTTTGTTTGAGGCATTCCAGTTTCCACACTTTGTTTTGTAAGAAAAGCATTAACAGTTACTTATTATTGGAAAGAATTAAGCCCCCCAAATTTAAAATTTCTATGTTAATATTCCCCCTATTTTTCGAAAAGGGAGCTATAGAGGTCTCTTCACTACTCAGAAAAAATAAATTAAAAGAATGGTGACATGTATTTTGCTTCAACAAAACATGACAAACTGTGATTAACTCTTATACATTACTTGTAATGAGGAGACACACATAAAAATAAAGAAAGTTCACCAAGTTCTCATTTGTGAATATCCCAGTTCTAGAGATCTTATTTCCCACCACCTGGAAGTGCATTACCAGCCATCAGGATACCTTTTTTCATATCAGATTTCACAGTGTCTCTTTGAAGGAAGATTTATTTGTTGTTCAGTGCAAACAGCCATTTTAGTTTAAAATGATTTAAAAGAAATACATTACCAGCTGGTGGAAATCAGCATCGGCTGGTGTCAGATATGGAAGTCTATTCTCCCCAAGTTCTTCAAGAAGTTTTTTCTTCTGTTTTGGAGGGGTAAAATTGAAACAGAGAGTTAGACTAAAAACCAGTACATAAACAGAGAAGTATAAAAGTAGTTGTATTTAAATACAGGTGCAATTACTTCTCTTACTACCTTCAATTCTGGAAAATTAAATAAGGAAAAAAACAAATAAATAATTAGGGGAACTTCTCCGCTTACAAAGCAGTAATTCAGTTTAGATAGTTTTAGAGCTCATGAGAACTTTTACTCCCAAGTTCTTTTCTAGATCATCAAAATTCATCTCGGCCTTATGTTCTTCAGATCTATGCCTGCTTTATAACCACACATGAATTTCTTGTTTCCTTTCCATTTTCTTTTTTACTTCAATTTGTGCAGCCAAGAGGTACAAAGCTCATATTTAATCAAATAGGTCAATAACCCACTCTATTAAAACAAGAAGCCCCAATGTTGGGGTACTCCAAAATATTTCCTGAAACAGTTTATGAAAGAGAAGGAAAGCACAATCTACTGTACCCCAAAGCCCCCACAACATGACAATATTTAAAATGCCATCCTCAAGACCTGCCATCCCAGAGACAGCCATAAATCTGCTTTGATGCTGGGAGTGCACAAAAGAACCAGCTGCTTGTAAAAACAGCTTTTCTCTGTCCCCTTGTTTTCCTAACTCCACTTTTATTTCTGGATTACACTGAGAGTATCTCCACCAATGTTTAGTTCAATGTGATCACTAATAAATTGCTGGGGTAAAAGCCTGATGTCTCTGCAAACTGCATTTTTCAGGTTTTTATTAATCAAAATAGATTTTTTGTGGCAGTATACAATTAATTGTGTTAATGAGTTGCGAAGTGCAAAAGATGAGTGAAACATGCCATCAGAATTTTTGGAATCAAACAATTCTGACCCATGAGAAGTCCATTCACACTTATCGAGTCACAGACTAACTCAACACTAACTCAGTATAAATACAGATCAGCCACAGTGTAAAAATTATTACAGTGGAAGTTCTGTCCTAGAAAATTAATAAACACCTTCCTCTACTTCTTTCTTTTAGCATCTAGGACTGCTTTTTACAAGCTTTGATTATTAACAAATTTCGACTTACTTGCAACTCAAAGATCATAAAACTGTATCTGCCATAATGCTTAAATATATAACAGGATTCAAATTCTTAGTTTCATCACAATATTTTCAATTACATAAACACTACCACAAGAAACAACTCAATATTTTTATGTTGTAAGAGAAAGACCAGATGGAAATGGAATACTGTTTTTAAAAGAATATTAAAGGTATAATACAAAGGGAAACAGTAAGTAAAAAAAAAAAGTATGACTAACACATTCATAAAACCAAGTTCAAAATAAGGTCAAAACAGATCTTTGCTCTTCTGGCACTACTATTTAAAAAAGGAAGAGAAAACATCCCATGTATTAACCAGCTCCTGGCTTACAGCAAACAAGGAAAGCTGAGCTATGGAGTATAACTGTGCATTCTGTGACAATGAACTCCATGTATTCAAATTTAAGCATCGAGAAAAACAACAGAGGCTTAAAGTCAGGTGCAAGTGTAGAGGGTTTTAAGGTTCATAGATGAGTCAAACTACAATAAGAGCAGTGGCTCTCACTCATCTCCACACTCACCATGTGCTGAGCACCAATTCTTAACAAGCCTGAGAAAAGCAGCAGACTGTCATTTCTGAACTAGTAGTGTAGTTCTTTACGTCCTCAGTTTTCTTTGGGGACAGGTTGTTGGTATGTTGACATGAAGACATTGGTGAAGCTCAGCAGATTTTAACTTCAGATTAAGTTGGCAGAAAATGACACACTGACTTCCTGCATTTTCTAAAGCAATTACACTTGTCTATTACCAAAAGCTTGCCAGAATTTTATTACATGAAATTGCTGAAAACATTAGACTGGCTTTGTTATCTGTGAGATAAACCATATTAAACAGCAGGAAAAATAAATAAATAAAAAAATAAGATATTTTAACATGGACTCACATCTGTGGGAAGAAAAAAAAAAGTGGGAAGAAGAGAGATTCTGACAATTTCTTTGTCAAGTATCAGGCTCTTGGCAAAAAACACACAACATTAAAATGCACTCTTGTGTATAGGTAGTAGTAGTTCACATTTGATTGTCAGATCTGGCTAAGTGCTGCTCTTCAGCTTGATGTGCAGACTAATACACACAGCTGGGTGGTAGAACATGCTGCTCATCTCTTATGCAAGAAGCTGTCACACAAATGTCAAAAACATCAAGCTGCTCACAAATACCTCCAAAAAGTAAAAAATAAAAGAAAAACTGAGTATCTGGCTATACCAGCTGGCTGATGTGAAAGTCTAAGCAGTGTTACATAAGCATTGTTTTTAGGCTTTTCAAACACATAACTCCCTAAGTAAAAACTAAAAAATGCTTTTACTTGAAGATATCAGGCTTCTTAAAAAGCACTTTTCTAAATCTGCATTTTAAATTTTAAAAATTATCAGCAGTGTAATGGTTTATTCAGATATCAAGATTATGTTTCCTATGTTTTAATTTTTACACAGATTTTTACACAGATATAGTGATGCCAATACACGAAAGAGAATCTAAGGCGCACCATCCCCATCACCATGCACTGCACAGCTTTAGAAACCTTGTTAAGTTGTTCATCTTGGGCCTTTAAAAAGGCAAAAACCTCTGCAAATACTTATTTTATGGGCTGCTGTGAGTGTTACTGGAGCTGTTTTAAGTGGCTGCAATGAAGATCAGAAACACAAATGCCCAGTTTTAGAGTGCACAGTGAGCATTCTGCAGACATTAATCTCTGCTCATTTATTAATCATAAGTAGTATTATTAATGAGAAGTCATAAAATTCACCAAGTAGAATATTAATAATTGAAATCTCTCAATTTGTATACATGTAATTATTTTCTTTTCCTGGCAAGAGAAGTGGTGCCTTGTATGTCCCACTGCAAGAGAAGTAACAGAAACACAGCTAAGAGGTGAGGGTGAAGAGAGGACAGTGTAGCAACTTTGGAACATCATCTCCACTCCCAGCCTACAACAGCCCCTCTGTCTCAACTCTTTTCATCAGAAGTTCTTAAAACATTGCCCATTTTTTCATCTTAAAAAGTTTGCAAACTGCCTGCTGCAGTTTTTACACTTCTGACACTACTTGGGACCAGAACTAGTAAAACACTTGAATTTTTCTGTTTTTAATGCAACCCAAAGTTTTTGCTCTTTGTTCTTAAAGAAAGTTCTTTAAAAAAAAGAGCAGAAAGATCTTTAAAAAAAAGAGCCACTATTCAAAGCATAAAAAAGTATCATCTCCTTTTCCAAAAGTTTTTCCTAATAGTCTTTTGTTTTCCAAAAAGTTACCAGGTTTAGAATGCCTGAGAATGCTTATTGTCATGAAAGAAAGATCTGAATCAGAGTTCAAATGCAAACCTTTGGTTTCCCAAAAATCTCTCCTTCTTATTACCTTTTTTACCCACATAAGAACATCCATTAGGGCCTGTGTTTCCCTTTCATTCTTTTTTTTAATCAACTCTAATAAAAGATGGATTTCTTTCAAATCCTGCATGAAGCAAAGGCTAGTGTTCTGAAATGCTTAATAAACAATTTTATAAAGGAGGAAGATCAAACATATAGCAAAAATGTTGTGACACAATACTAAGACTCCATCAAGAAAAAAGCCACCATTTTACAGGAACTTCCAAAACAGTACTTCCTAACAGCCTTTCACATGTTAAGAGTTTTTTTATAAAAAATAAAATTGTGATAGTTTCTTAAGGAAGGAATGTGATTTTGAAGTTGACATTTGTTTAAACTACAAGGCTTTCCAAGTGTTACCTATTAAAACTTCATAGCTATCAAGATCATTCAAGTGGTTTACTAAAACAAGTTACGTCAGAAATGAACCTAGAGTAATAAAAAATACACCCTAAATGTACCATTACAGCTTTTATTTCTCCATTATCACATATATTAGATTTCAGAATTTTTTTTTCTTCAAATTATTTCTGTAAACTCTACTCATCAAAAGATCTTAAGGTACTGGCAAATTTTACAGCACGATTTACTGACATGAAAATGTTATACTGCCAGTCTACTCTTCATTACACTCAATACTTACCAAAAACCTTGTCTGTGCCACATCCTACAACACAGCCTCCCAAAAATACTGGTAGACATATAACCATACGGTACCACACTTTGCATACTACAAGCTGCCCTCCTTGCCTCCTTGCCTAAGATAAGTCAAGAACATTTTTATATTAAGGGCAAAAATATGCATTATTATTATTATTATTATTATTATTATTATTATTATTATTATTATTATTATTATTATTATTATTATTATTATTATTATT
>VZUI01035213.1:0-57305 GCA_013401135.1 Cettia cetti | reverse complement strand
TAATCCCGCGCCTCCCGGCTCTCATCCCTCGCTCCCGGCTCTCATCCCTCGCTCCCGGCTCTCATCCCTCGCTCCCGGCGCTCATCCCGCGCCTCCTGGCGCTCATCCCTCGCTCCCGCCGCTCATCCCTCCGCCCCGAGCAGCTCCGGCGGCCGCGAACGCCCCCGCGGGAGGGCCTGGGGAGAACCGAGCGCGCTGCCGATGGGAGCGGCAAGGCGGTGCGAGAGGCGGGGGCGGTGCGACTCCGGCTCCCGCGGGCGGGGTCGTCTCCCGAGGCGCCTCATCCCTGCCCCTGCCGGCGGCGCCGCGGGAGCGCTCGTCCCCTGCCGCAGTGCTCCTGCGGCCCGCCGAAGCCATCTTCGCCCGGGCACTCCATTCGGCCTTCCCGGGTGTGCGGGGCAGCGGAGCCCCCTGCGCTCGCAGCCTGCAGCAGGAGGCGGCGGCAGGTGACATTGGATCCCTTACTGGGGATGCTGCTGGGGATGCCTCCGTGCCGCGTCCCGCTCAGCTGGGGCGCCGGGAGCGCCTGGCTCTGAGGCATGGGCGTCCTTCTCGTGGGCTGTGCTGTGCTTGTTCACTTCGCCAGCTTGGGAATGTCGGGGTGTAGTGACACGACAGGAGCGATGCCGCTCAGTTTCTCCGTCCTCAGCCCCGGCATATCGGTCTGCCCTGTGATCAAGCATCACCCCTCTGCATCTGGGCAGAGAGCAAAAGTGACAAAAAACTATGGCATCCTTTTAATAAAATTTTTGACTGGCAAAATATCCACTGTCGGTGCATAATGGATTTTTCAGACAGTCTCATGTGCTTTTGAAAATGCTCTGACTTCTGTTTCAGTTGTTTAGGTTGTACAAACCCATCATACACTGGCCCCAACAGGAGAGCCAGGAGTTGTTCTAAGTGACAGTAAAACATCTTATCTATCCATTCATCCAACAAACCAGTAGGATGCCTCTGCTCACAGAAGAGCTTCAGTGCCAAAAGCTGTACTTGAGTTTTCCCAAGGTGGTTATTCCTAACAATACTACTGGACACCGGGCCCAGCCCGAACACCTTCACTGCAGTTTGTGATCTGGGTTAGGTCACTAGTGATAACCCCAAGCTGATGTCATGGAGTATACTAAGAAACTCTCAAATAATTAATAAGGCAAGGTATTTTTTAACACTATGTATTTGCCCAGGATTTTAATGCCTGTTCTTCTGCAGCTTGGAATAACAGTTTAAATCTTTCTCACCTTTTCCCATATGAGCAGGGATGGCATTTAACTAGTGAAGAGTGGTGATTGGGTAATGGTTTGGATACAATTTCAGAAAAATATGAGTACAAAAGAGTTAGAGCAAAAGCAGGTATTCTGGCTAATGCCCTCAGCTACCATTAAGAAACATGAAAATCTAATTGTACTGAATGGAAACGTACATCTTCATCACTGATTATGACATGGAAGAAAATTACTATATGATTGGCATCATAATGGCCAATGTTGAAATGTGATGACACGCCAATATGATGTACATCTCCATTAGGAATGATAAATCAAAGGTTATTCATTTGTGCTTGATTTATGCCTGGGAAATGCTACCAAGGGAAATCTTGATTTAAAGCTCGCAAGCCATAAAAAAAAAAAAAAAAAAAAAAAAAAAAAAAAAAAAAAAAAAAAAAAAAGCCGGGAGTGCCCTCTTCTGGCAACAGATGACAACTGTAGTCCCTGCAGTACTTTCCCCTGCTGCTTTTTATTTATGAATATAATTTAAAATTTCGATCTTTCATTATCCCTTTTACCACCACCATGGTCTGTGATATTTTCAGTAATATAATTCATAGTCCTTTCTTGTATTTTATCCTCTGTTTCAGAAGTAGACTGGATAGCATTTAATCCTGTGAAATCTCCCTTCTCACAACCAGAGGCCTTAATCTTGCTGGTAATCTTATTCCAGGAATACGGCAGAAAACTGCACAGGGGATGTGCAGTTTATTACTGAGCATGGAGGAAAGGCGTCATATTTTTTCTGAGTTAGATGAGAGACACAACCTCATGGGTATATTGAACAGGATCTGGATCACACAAGGAAGGAATTATTGATGGGACTGAAATTATTTGCTGAACTGTTGGCTTATCCTAGGCATCTACTCCATAGCTGCCTGTATTTAATAGCTGCAGAGAAGAGAGTGGAACAGGAGGTGAGAGGGAGGAGACACCTCAATTTATTGTTTGCTACCGTTCCCTGCACTTGTTGCGCTTGTGCACAGCATGCCATGCTGTCTGTCACTCGCAGCTGTGGGGCGGCATCGGCTCCGACCTCTCTTACATACAGGTAAAGCCTTTCAGCTGCTTATACCACCCTACCTCCAATTCCTAAATCTAGGAACTTGTGAGGTGCATCTTTCTCACTCTTCACGCACCTAAATTCTTAAGTTCACATGTTTAGCAGGTGAATTCGTGCAACCTCCTTTTCTCTGGCCTTGACGTGTGCAAGCTTGCCTTTGCCCTAATCATACTGCGTGTGGCTGCTCTTGCTTCAAAGATCATTTCCCTGGCCTGTCTCTTTGAACATGTCACTTTTCTCTTGGCAGCACTGTGCTACCTCCCCCCTCCCCTATCTCACATCAACATAAGCTGCCTGTCTTCATTTCCAAGGTCCCCTGGGACCCCACCTATCATCTCTCATTGTCAAGAGGCAGGAATGGGGAGCAGAGCAGTGCAGTAACTGCCCTGCCTGAGCAGACTTCCAGCTCTACCATGCTTGGTCCTTATATTCCTTTTTGGAAGAGGATATGGGTGAATACCATTGGTCAGGGGCAAAAAAAGGAGGTGACTATTAAAGGCAGTCAGGAATGAAGACAACTCCCATGTTTAAATGCTGTTAAAACCTTAAAATGGTTTGTCACCTTTTGTTTGGAGTAACCATCCTCCTGTGTTCGTCTCCAAGCAAGCTCATTCTCATTTTTTCCTCTGTGGTATCTGTCATACTTGGACAGTAGCCTACACAAACACTCTCAGATTTGTGTTGGTAGCTCTCTAGAATCTCCTTAAAAGTCTCCTTTGCCATGAGGTCTATGAAAGCTTTGACAGCCCTTAGACTGCTAGTGAGGTAATACTGCTGTCACTGAGCATTCATTTCCTTTATTCTCCTTCTGTCTGTACCTATCTGTGGTCTCTTGTCCTCTGTTTAGTTTGTAACCACTTTGGGACAGGGCCATAATTTTGGTCGATGTTTACACAGTTCTCCAGACAATATTTGTTGTTGGGGTTCCTGTGTGGTTCAATAGTACAGAAAATAAATAAAAACAGTAACAGCCTGTGGCAGGTGCTCTCTTCTTGCATAGCCCTCATTGATTTCAGGCTGTGGGCTGAGCAAATTGCATGAATGTGGCTTAGGTCTTGTGGGTAACTGAGAAAAGGGCAGAAACAGAACAGTGCTGTGTGTACCATTCTAAATATTGGCCAAAATGTCTCAAATCAAATTATTCCTTCCACCTACCTTTTTTTTTCCTTTCTTTTTTTTTTTTTTTTTTTTTCTTTTAGCAATGTAGAGCAGATCCGGGGACAACCATTTAGCTTCATGTCATTTCTTTCTAGAAAAGGGCAGGGGGGAAGAAGGAAAAATTTTACAGGCTTTTGTTTCTGAAAAATTAAACAGAAAGCCTATAAATGGCAGGAGGAAGAAAAAAATCCCGACATTTGAACATTTGAAGACCTTCAGACCTCACCTTTTGCCTTTTTTAGTTGGTATAAAACTACTTTAAAACTCTAATCCTCAACTAGTTTCATAACCAGTTGTAAACTGTGTCTTTGCCTGAGTTTCCTAAGTTTTTTAATTGAGCATCTCTTGCTTTAACTAACATAGGGGCCATAACCCTATTTTTGCATGTCTTTTGATGACTGATAGGGAGATATTATGAATTGTAATTATTCTGTGATAACTTGAGTTTGGTTTTATTAGAAAAATGAATTTAAATACTATTTGATTCTACTGCCTGCTCTGGAGCTCTACCAGCCTCCAGAAAAGCCCAGGGCTTGCTAGAGAGGGCAGGGGATATGGCTGTATTGCAAAACATTCAAAAAGAATTCTCTATGGCTCTGACCTGCAAAATTATCCATAGAGAGCTCTCTTTAGGCTGATACAAATCATAAAGTGAGCAATCTTTGGGATCAGATCTGAATCCAAATGATGCAAAAGTGCGCTAAAGTACCTTCTCAATACCAGCACAAGACAGAACCCCAGCCTGTGTGGTTTACAGTGCCAGCAAAGAGCAGACAAAACAATAATTACTTGGTGTAATAAATCATAGTTTAATATTAATTCTGTATCAAAGTATTGGATAAAAAGGACAAGTATCAAATGGGGTATAAAGGAATTGTACGAAATCCATAGTAGGGTGGAATTTTAGTCTGGGCTGTACCCAGGATGCTAGTAGAGCCCAACGTTTGGTGTCTTTTAATCTGGAAGTTCCCCATATATTTTCAAGGTACCGGTAGAGAAAATTAAGATATTCTGTTGTAGACAAAAAGAGGCCCAAAACAAGACCACAGGAAAGCAACCATTGATGAACATAAGAAAAGCCAGGCTCTGCAATGGGGCACACAGCATGACGCAGTAGACAGCTGTAACACAGGATGCTGGATTGCAGAGTCATGCTTGTCCTCAATGGGAATGCTTCACTCGTTGGCACTGATCCCAGCAGAGCCAGCAGTCCAAGGAAGGTGTCATACTGAGAAACAGGACCCAAATTATTAAAGACCTGAAAGCAATGCAGCTTCTGTCACCTACTCTGAACTAAGGCTTAAAAGGATCACTAGGTTTGTGTTGATTGCCAGAGTATGATCAAAAGTTCCATGCCTGAAAGAACACAAATCCATGAGAAAACTGAAAATAGAGAAAAATCATCTTTCTGTGAGATCTTAAGTATAACATTTAGATACAGACTTAGATGAAGAACATCCACCCTCCTGTAAGTCACTCTTTTAAATTATTTTTCCGGTCCCATGCCCATCTTTACTCAGCTTTAAGCTGATCCTGGTGTCTGCAAGCTGGCTCCATTTTTTGTCCTTATTACTGTCACTCACGGTCAGACTTTGTCAGGACTTGACAATTAAACAGTAATATGGCATTTCTGTTGATGTCATGGGTACCATCCTTTATAGGCATTCAATTTGGGAAGCATGAAATTGTTTTTTGTTATGACCTGAATGGTTTTTGAAAGGTATGTTTTGTGTTGGTTGGGTTTTTTTCCCCCCCAAGATCTAGTAAAACTGTTCTAGAAGGAGGAGGAAACACAGCAGGTGAAAAGCAAGGCAGTTAATGAGACTGAACAGACATAAGAACATAGTAGTTAGATGGTATACTATGGGCCAAAGTGAAGGCATTTATTTATTGTCTCAATCAAATAGCAACATATGGTTCTTCTTTTCCCCCTTACGTTATTAGTCTTATAACATGAAAAACATTTCCTTTCCCTGTGGAACTCCTCCAAGTCAATCCATGATGGTAAAGAAACCCAGCCCTTAATACTTTGTGATAAATAAAACATCAGGAATAAGGTTATATACACATTATGACAGATTGTACCAAAAAGCATGCACAGATCTGTTCAATAATGTCTATTTGGAAAATTCCTCTCCTGATGTTTCTAAGCACTTAAGAATTTCATATCTGAGCACCTCACAATCACTAATGGATTTTAGTCTCCCTTCACTCCAAAGGCAGAAAAGTACATTGCCTTAAGCCATCTTTTCACCTACTAACAGATCTGCATCATGGCATTTAGGAAAGGGCTGTGTGATGTGTAAAACTCCTTGGCCTTTTTTAATATCCCAGGTCCTTCTAGTCCTGACTAATCATCAGAAAGAGTTTGCTGTTAGCTTAGCCTTTGAAAGAAGCTGCTCTCCAGTGTGGTGTACATTTGTCCTGACTTTGGGGGTTGTACACAGCCCTACAACAATTTGTGTATTTCTATCCCACCTCCCAAAGGAAATTGTCGTGGCATGGTTTGGGACCAAGGTTTGCGATGTGTTTAAAAAGCACTTTGCTGCATATGTCTTGGTTGGGAAAATTCTACATGGGCAAAGTGATAAAAAACCAATCAAATGAAACTTCCCTCTGGCCAAGATCTAAAAGGGTGGATGGCACCCAGTCAATTCTCCCCTCCATGTAAAAGTTCTCTAACCCCTACCTAGGGGAGCACTTAAGCACTTCAGCCTTAAATGCTTGAGCAATCACGTTGCCTCGAGGTGGGGGGGTGGGAAGAATATTCATCTGCTTTCCTGGGTCAGGACCTTGACCTGGAAACTGTGGATATTTGATTCTTTTGAAAACCAGGGCATTTCTTTAGCACTTTACATGGATTTGGGAGTATAATTTTATGCAGTTTTATTTTTAAAACCTGGCTCTAAATACACTCCCCATAGGAAACACAGCATCCCTGTTTTTGGGGCAGAATGCTCCCATCAGGAATAATTTCTTTAAACTACTGGGCAGTAAAGAAAGAAGCAAACCCAACCAACCATCCTAGCACCCTCCCCCTGCAAGCCTTTCCTATCCCCAAGGTTGGTTTGGGATCCTGGATGCGTTTTGAATGGCTGTTGATACAAAGTCGTGCTCTTTTCATTTTCATGTCACTTACTTAAAGAGGAGTCTTGAAGCTGTTGTTTACTGCAGCAGTGCTTAGGAAGGGAAAAGAATAGCGAGTGTATTTTCAAATGCCCTTAGCAGCTTTCTTTTTATTTTGCTTTCCAAGCCCCTGCTATTCAAGTTCCCTTCTCCTCAGAGCACTAACAGCTAGATTGTTCTGTGCAACCGGCTCCCATTAGCAAAAGGAGTGATGCACATCATTCCCATGAACTGCTTTAACAGCACAGTCTTATAGGACGAAATGTGCCTCACAGACAGAGGATGCTAGATAAATATTAACCACACAGTGTTCTCATTTAAACTTGCATTTAAAATGGCATTTGGATTTTTAAAATGTATACTTGTTATTTGGTATCAGTCATCTTTGTGTTCCCAGTTTAAGAAATTAGATATGCCAGAGCATAACAAATCTGCATTAGAAGCATGGGGTTTGGTGGTTTTTGTTGGAGAAAAGAAAGGGGGTGGGGGCTGACAGCTGGATTTACTGTCATACCTCAATAATCTACAAACCCTAATTTCTCATCAGTGAGTCTGTTTCCTTTGTTTACATTAATTGCATTGAAATTTCTGTCAATTATTTAAACTCTGAGTAGTCATAACTCATTTATTGCTTTGTGTAGATAATATGAGAACTGACTGTGATTTAATTCATATATGGACAGGCAGAATGATTTCTTTCGATTGTGGAGATTCCCTGGAAATCCTTCTGCCTCCCGGAAAAGGTTCAGTTTGTATGAATTAAAATATGCCTGTGACTAACTGTCATTTGAGAAGCATTCCAATTTCACTGGTTGTAGCAAAATCAAGCTCAAAAGTATATTCAGAAATGTATATACTCTCATTGCATGGATTCCGACATGCTACATAGTATAAAAGAAACAGAAATATTATTTTGTTGGGTAGTGTGGGAGAAGAGAAAAACATATTTTTCTTAATGTCAGACAATTAGTTTCTGATTTATATCTTAAACCAGTTGTTAAACCTTGCAATTTCAACTTAGCTAGCACAGCCGTGCATGGCTTTACAGAGAACTCATAAAAATTTAAAACCATTTTCTAAGGCAAGTAGACTTCTTCTTTATTATCAATGACAGTGAATCCTGTGTCTAGATGTGGATTTTGCATTTTTTTAAAAATACACCTTCTTTTGGTTCAATTTGGGGGCTTGATTTTGTTAAATCAGTGGCCCTTTCATTCTTCATGGTTATCAGCAGTGATTGACAGTCACATGGATGTTTTTTCTGTAGCCATCAGTACCAGTGACTAGAAAAACAAGCAAATAGTCCCAACTGCATAATAAAAAGTAGAAATTGTGTATCTTAAATACTTCAATCCACTTTCAAAATGACCATGTAACTCTGCTTGAGTGCATGAATATAACTTAAAACACAGTGACCTTAAAGGTGGAGAGCACACCTGATAACTGACATTCTCCAAGCTGTGGTTACCATTTATTCACAATTTTGGACAATGCGAAAACATAAAAGCTTCTGTTCTCAGGATTGTTGCATATTACCACCATTCATCAAAACATTGTGGTAGTTTTATTCTTCCCCACTTTATATTATTTTCTTTTTTTTTTCTTTTTTTTTCTTTTTTTTTGTCACTTGGAGACTGTGAGAATCTGCACAGTAACAAACCAATAGGTTTGTGCTCGTTATAGACAAGAGAAAGGTTTTAAGTGCCCTGCTTCCAGAAGGCTTATTTAAACCATAGAAAAATAATTAAAAGTTGCTTGACCATACCTTTCTAATTGGCTCCCTGATAGAAGGGTTAATAGGAATTCTAATACCTGTGTAAAAAAAAAGACAGATAAAGAAAACAGTGTCATGTAAAATAATTCAGATTGTCTCTGTGTAAATGAGGCAATAAATGCCTGCAACACGAAGCTCAGTCTGACTTCACAGCAGGGTTTGGTGCTTAATTGAAAGTCCTAACTAGACCCATTTATCAAAGAAATCACTCAGAGGGAAATTTAATTATCACAATTAATCTATATTTTTTAGAAAGTCCCAGCACAGCACACTGAAGGTTTCTTTGGAAAAAAAAATTTACAATGTTATTGCCAAAAAAGTCAAGTGCCAAACCTCTCATATGGAAAAAAAAAAAAAAAAAAAAAAAAAAAAAAAAAAAAAAAAAAAAAAAAAAAAAAAAAAGTGGGCAGGCACAGGGCATGTTTTGCAAGGAGCAACTTGTATTGCCACTTAGACACATCTCAGAGTAATGAGCACTGTCACAGCAGGAGCTCAAATGGAAATAGTTCTTCCTAAGTCACAGAACTGCTCCCTTTGCAAACTGGAGAGAATATCTGGCTTCTTGAGAGAGCTGTCCCACAATGTGCCCATGGACTTGGGGTCATTGGCTCTGCAGGACCCCCAGCACCCCTCAGCTGCCCCCGTGAGTCTCTGCTCACGGTTTGTCCTGGTGCACACACAGAAGGGCCAGAGACATAGCATGGCCTCTCCTCGGGAACTAACACATGAAACTTCTGCAGACTGAGGAACAAGTGACACTTTTTGTTTCTAACACTTGTGTTCAGTGGAGATCTCTCCAACAGAGTTGCCCATGCTTTCATCTCTGTTGACTGTCCTCCAGTGAACAGTGTCATCCTGAAACCAGGGTATATCTCCTGAGTAACTGGTGATATTCAATTCCCAGCTGGCATTGACTTAGAAGCTGGACAAATTGGGAAGAAAGATGACTCTGAGCTCCATTCTTGGACAGCTTCACCAAAATTTGGTTTTTCCCAAGACGTTTTCCTTTGGTGGCTTTTCAAAGACCAGGTAATATTTGGTGGCTTAGTTCAATTTTCTCTCTTATTTTGAAAGCAGCCCCTTGTTTTATGCAGAACCCTACCTCCATTTCCAAGCCTCCAGTGTAAGCCTGGTATGCCGCAGAAGGATACTTCTGGAGCAGACAAGTAGAATAACATTTATATGCATCATATGGCACTTGACATGTCTGAATGAAGATGAAAAGAAAGCCCCAAGAAAGTATGCAGGTCTCTGTCATAAGATTCCCCTTCAGTTAATCAGTGAGCTGATGGATGGTAGTTTTTTTGGTGTTTCTGGACAGTAGTGTGCAGCACCTGATAGGTGGTGGTCTGCTTCTTCACTTTGAGACTGCAGAGCTCCAGCACCTTCATTGGAGGCAGGATGCAAGGAAGTGGTGTACTGGCACTGGCCTCAGTGAAGGGCAGCAGCAACACTTCAAAGCACAGGGAAAATGAGGACAGAGATTTTCTCTCACTTTGTGTGGCTTGCACAGCCCCACATGTACTCATGTTTCCCCAGGCTTAAAGGGGCCCCATAGATCACCCTAAGGTAGCATAATTTTCCTTTCCATTCTTCATAGTCAGAACATTAGAAAGTATGACCCATGGTAACATTCTTGTGCATCATCTTCCTCCGTCTTCTGTGGGAAAAAGTTTCAGCTTGGTTTCTTGAGTTGTTTGCTGCACACCTTTTTTTTTTTTTTTTTTTTTCCCTGTATTTCCTACGTTTTTCAGGTTATACTAATCACCAGAGGGGAAGGAAACAACTCCAGAGCAGATTGAATTGACGTTTAATTGGACATCCTGTGAAATAAACATTGTGACTTGGATAAGATTAAAATGTGAGTCACAAGTCTGGTGAGTTTTCAGCTGTCAGTGTATGCAGTGAAGGAATGAGGCAAGAGCAGCAAAGAGAGAGCAGCTAGAAGCAATGCTCAGTAGAGCAGCAGCTGCTGGACTTGCATACTTGTTTTCACTAGGCTTAGACTAAAGGGACAGTGGACAAAACTGGAGAAAACAACTGACAGTTCTTTGTTTAAGAATTATTATATTTTCAAACAGATTTTAATTTAATTTTTTTTGCCTGTATTGAACCCATCTGTGAATGCCCTCTAGCAGTAAACCACTGTCCAGCTCAGCTAAATTCTTGGGTATTAAAGATGAGTACTTAGAAGTACTTCTGGAGAGGAAACCTTCAACAGGTTTGGCATCTTCTATGTACTCCCTTTTTATGTTTGATACTTTGCAACTTGGGGTGAGTAGATATGCTGAAAAACAATTCGCAGACACGGAAATGAAAATTAAATTCCAGATAACAGAATACTGAATGGGTCAGGCTGGAAGGGATCACAGTGGCTCGTCTACTCCAACCTCCCTGCTCAAGCAGGGTCATCCTAGGGCAAATATAACAGGATTGCATCCAGACAGTTCTTGAATATCTCCAGCGAGAGAGACTCCACAATCTCTCTGGGCAATCTGTTTCAGAGCTCAGTGACCTGCACAGTCAAGAAGTTCTTCCTCATGTTCAGGTGGAACTTCCTGTGGATCAGTTTCTGCCCCTTGCCTCGTGTCCTATTGCTTGGCATCACTGAGCAGAGCCTGCCTCCATCCCCTTGACACCCTCCCTTCAGATGCTTACAAACACTGAGGTCCCCTCTCTGTTGTCCCCTCTCAAGGCTGAGCAGGCCCAGCTCCCTCAGCCTTTCCTGGTAAGAGATGTTCCAGTCCCCTCATTGCCCTTCTGGCCTCTGCTGGACCCACTCCAGGAGCTCCATGTCCCTCTTGTGCTGGGGAGCCCAGAGCTGGACACAGCACCCCAGATGTGCCTCCCCAGGGCTGAGCAGAGGGGCAGGGTCACCTGCCTCGACCTGTGGCACTGCTCTTCCTAATGCACTGCAGGATGCCAATGGCCTTCTTGGCCACAGGGACACACTGCTGGCTCGTGGACAGCTTGTTCTCCATCAGGACACCCAGGTCCTTCTCAGAGAGATACTCTTGCCATGCCTACAGATACTCTATTGATCAAAAGACTAAAATCAGTACCCTGAATCCTGAGATGTTTCAAATTCAAGATATTTTCCATGAGACTGTCTTTTTAAAATTTAAACCAAAGATCAATCAGAATAGAGATGTGCTCTATAATTATTAAAAAATAACTATATTCTATGTGCTGTGTAATAATTTTACTGATCAAATAGCTCTAAATATGTACTTTTCAAAAATTTTATATACAAAAACTATACTAGAAGAATAAAGCTTTAAGAAATTATTTTACAGATTATGTTGCAATTAATGTGTTCCCAGATATCAATGCCAAACTCACAAATCAGAAGCATCTTCATGAAGCATTTGAAATGTTAACATGCTCTTCTCATCTAAGCAAATTTTTAAGATGCCCCACTCTTCAGCAGCACTTAGCTTTCACCCAATGCACATTACTTTACAAACAAGCACTGAAATCCTGAAGGTTTGATTTCAGGACAACATTCAGCATTGCCTCAGATGTTTATTACATGATAAATTAATTTACTAAATGGAAAGTTTATCTTATGTAATTCTTTGGGTAACTTAAACACATTTAATTAAGGACAACACACAAATATAAGGTATCTTCTCCAAACAATGAGTTTGTGCTAACATGCAGAGTAACACTACTTAAGCAATTTAACTGTTGTAGCTTTTAAAGCATTTGCAAACCATAGCTAGTACATTTTCTCCTTGACTATTTGATTCAGGGGCTATAGCAGTTAAAATACAATGTTAGCATTTTTAAGGCTACATTAAATTAAAATGTAATCATACTAATCATAATTTACTTTTTTGTACCTAATTATTCCATTGTAGTCATATTTCATTAAACTGAACAGATAAAGTCCAGGAAACTAAGGATGAATGATTGTGCTTTATGAATTAATTCTAATGTATCTCTAAGAAAAAAGGCCAAAGAAAACCATCCCAACTTAACCAAACTGAAAATAATCTGTCACGTATCTACCAAAAAGCCCAAACTCTTGAGTTACCAAAACATTAGTAAGAACAAAGTTCCTGAAATATGCAAGTGGAATTACATTTTAAATTTTGTCATTTTAAAGCCTTTACTTTCACCGATGTAAATAATTTTTACATCCCTTCCTGTTTTTCTTTAGATCACAGCAGAATTCCAATCTTCATGTGTGAGTGATCACCCACGCTTACTCTAAATGGCAGACAACACAAGTACAGAAACCTGGACCAAGACTACAGCAGTTACAAAACGCAAAACAAGGTTAACAGATATGCCTTCTTTAGGATAAGAATACATAAGAAGGGATTTAGAACTGTGTATCAAAACTCATTTCAGATTATGTGGTGTTCTCTCCTCCCTTCCACAGGTCTGTGAAATAAGGTGGTAAACATGTTTTCTTCAATATTCAGTTTGGCAAGAGTTTAGCTGGAAAATAATTGTAGTTGCATAAATATAAAACCACATAATAAAGCAAAATATTTTAATTAGTAAGCCAATCATAAATAAATTCACCTAAAATTAACAGAAGCAGCAGCTGTATTCCTTCTACATTGATACTTTTTTATCATGTTTTAATAGTCAACTTCATTGTCTAGCCTGGGACAAAACAATGCATCATCATCAAGCACTCAACAATTCTGCACAATGAGCTAGGTCTTTTTTTTGTTACAGTTTTTACATTTTCTTTACAAATGTAATACCTATGTACATTATATATTTTATTTCTACAATCGATTTACTTTACTGAAACTCTACAACTTTCACAGGGAATTTGCTGAAGTCTTTAGCAAATATGAACCATTCCTTTAAAAAAGGAATTCATATAAACAACCGACATACATCACTGCCCTTTGACATCTCTGTTAAGGGTTTGGATCTGGAAGGGCTACTATAACAAATGTAAGAAAAAAGGCTTTACCTAATTGTACATTTTGTTAAGAAATATCATCCCACATAGCTACATAAATTCACCAGCTTGCAATAAACAGAGCACCATACTGCTGCACAACTGGAAACGTGTACAAACCAATTTTTGAGTTTACTAGTGAAACAGCTTCATCACTCGTAGCACTTTTAGACTGAAGGAAATCTGCAAAATTCTTTTGGAAATGTATACTCCTTTAGCTGTAAAGCTTCCAAAACAGTGCTGGTCACTGTGTATTGTGAAGAACAAGCATCCACTTCTGTAACTTCCCAAATGCTTCTCTTGGCCCATGCTTCTGTCTGAAGTCAGACTTTTTCCTCCATCTATTCCTTGGTCACTTACAAATCTGCTGTTGAATATTAAGTAGGAATTCATAATACGAGAAAGCTGCTTCTGTCCGATCCTCAATTAAATGTTGAAAAAAATCTGTTTTGGCAGGGTTCTCATCTCTGAAAGAAGAAGGAAGGTACTGAGCAAAATCAAGCTTTGAGCAAAAAAATCCAGTGCAAATTCAAACAGAGGGGTAAGTTCTAATAAATTTCTTACTGTCATTTGGAATATAAATTCAGTCCAAAGTTATTACAATTGCAAATAATCCAAAGTCTAGAAAAAAAATTGAAGTCTGCAATACACTATCAAACTGCAGTATCTTTTAAAGTATATAAAATGGTAGAAAAACAGGTGAAATACAGCACTTAAATTATGTTGTAGAAACACAAAGGAAATGTAAAAATTCTTTTCTTTTTGAAGCTAACAAATATGCTGCTGGCAATGAAAAAAACGCAAAAATTACATCTTTCCTTACAAATCTCCAACTGAATCCCCTCCCCAGACTTTCTTATTTGGCAAAAAAAAAAATAGAAAAGGTAAACATGCCAAAGACCTAGTACCCAAAATTACTGCCCCCATAAAAATTTGCTGGGACACAGTCCTCTGTTTGGGTGTTGTGCAGCATGCAGCAAAGCTCTCCTACTTGTCTCCAAGGTCTCTCCTTGCAGCTCAAGCAGCAGCCACAATGCCAACAGCTCAAGGCCTTCAGTCCTGTATTTCAGTATCATTTCTCTAAGCAAGTCATCATATTCTCTTAAAAAGTGATCTCCCATCTAGCTCAGTAAAATGAGTACTCAACAAGTGAAATGTAATCTCAAGTTATAATAATTTTATAGAATTTAAACCTCTTGAAGCAAGTCATAGCTTGAAAAGGTTTCAGAACTTGGCTCATCAATCATAGATCAGCTGCTGTCCTGTAAATCTCAGTAACAAATATATACAATTATTAAACCACCTACAGATTACTAACTTTACTTCCATCTTTTTTATATAGATATAATGAAATTATAAAAGCTGTACCAGAAACTAACCTGGTTAACACCATTGATCATAAGGACATCCACCGTGGTTTAGTATATTCCTAACAGAAAAATATGCAACTAATTCCTACCAATAAAACTATGAGCAACTGAATTTGCACTAACCTCTGATAACCTTTGTCACTACACAGTTTTATAAACAGTGCTATATCAGCTGGGAAGGTGATGCTATTCAGTTTCTTCCAAGACAGATACACTCACTTGTCAGCAGTTAACTAGAAATTGTAACTACAAGTTGCTAGTAACAACTCAGCACATAACAAATACTTACTTTATTACTTGAAGAACTGGACTTAAAGGTCTACTATCTCTAAGCCAAGATATAAAAGACCGTGTCCTTTCTGAAGATGGTGCATCCACCTCAGGAAGCTGTGTCTGGTTGAAGATAATTGAAAGAAACCGTCACCTTTCATTACTGAAACTATTGTAAAAAACAGATCCCTAAAGTCATAACATAACTCAAGCCACAACTTCTGCTAAGAAATTATCAATCATGGATTTACATAAACAGATGTTTTTCTTCAGCTTAAAGGACAATACTTCATAATATTCTGTGGTGCACTGCTATCTAGGAAGAAGTACATCTTTATCTTAAACTGTGTTTAAGTGCAAAAGATTTTAGACAGCAAGGTCATCTTTTAAAAATGCTGCTTTTGCAGTCTTCTTGCCTGAATCTTCTTCTATCAATCAAGTTTCTACATGTTGCACTTTGCTTCACTGAAGAAACAAGAAGTTAAATCTGAATTTTATGTAGACATCAATGGAAAGATGCTACTGAGCTATTTGGTTAGGGAATAAGCTGAAAAAATAGACTTAAAAGAGCTGAGCAATTCACTGAGCTAAATGTATCACCTATTCAGCCAATAGGACGCTTTAAGACAACATGACATAAAGGAGTTTATCTCTGTTAAAGTAGTTCCACTGCGACCTTTATACAATGAGGGCATAATTTAAAAGCAAAGAAAACTTTATGTAAGTTTTTGTTTCATTTTCATTATAATAGATGCTATATAATCATTAGAAAAAAATTATCATGTTTCCTTTACCTAAGTTCTTCCTGGAAACTCTATTAACTAATACCACCAGCCAGTAACAGGGGACAGTTCTAAATTGCTAATACATGCAAAGTACAAAACTGAACAATCAGTTTAAGTCTTATAGCTTACCACCCCTAACTTGTTCTTGTTACTTTCCTCCTTGATACTACACAACTGTAAGCAGAAAATATCTACCTATGTGCTTTTATGCTAACATTTTTTGGTACTATTTGGATATAACCATCTGATTCTGAACTTTCTAGAGTGTCTTAAAAGGATCCATCCTTACCTGCCAATTGTTGATATTATGGAATCACTACTCACTGAAGAGGAGACTTCTCTTCAATTGCTGCTCTGTTTCATGCACTAGACTATAGGTACAGATTATACCATAAAAACCCCTCCACCAAAACACATTTCCAAGGGTCTCTGATGTTCTAATAGCCAAAAGTTTCTCTTTTCAACATTGATACAAGGCTTGGAAACTGAGCAAAACTTAACTCTTCCCATTACTTACGAGCCTATTGTGTCATACCACAGATTTGGTATCTTATACCAGGTTCAGAAAACACAAGGCTTCTGAAAACTATGTTATTAAAGAAGTAACTCTAATCTTAATCATTAACACATCTGAATAGATAATTTTTGTATTCATCCTGTGAAATTACTTCCTATTCTTGCGAATGCAAGAATTACTTCCACTAAAATAATAAAAGCAGTTATGTTATAGAGCAACTGTTCGGCATTTCACTAATGATGAAATTTACATGTTTACATTCTTTCCTTGAAAACATCTGACAACTCTTATTTGGCTCCTATGAGGCTGACAAGAGGTTGGAAGGCACCTAACTAGAAAAAAACCCAACCTAACTCATAGTTATATAATTAAAACCTGAAAATGCAGAAATAAGTAGATTAATTTGCCCATTCCAAGTGTAAGCAGTATACAGCTCAGCTCATTAAAACACCTACCATTTTCTGTGGCACTGATGCATAGTTTGGGTATCCAAGGACATCTTTTATGAAGTTGTTATCACAGTTTTTTCCAATCCAAAGGTAAAAAATCTGTAAGACGTCAGAATCAGTTTTAGAAAACACCCTGCCTACATTTTAGAGAAAAAGGCAAGTGGTGATGCAACAGGAATAATACCAGAATAGTAACTTCCACACAAATGAATCACTTGAGTGTTCCAGTTGCTATTCATACATACATGTCTATATTCATAAGTGCATAAATAATCAGCACATTGGTAACAATTAGAGTAAGATCATTAAACATATATATATTAAAAAGTTCAATTAAAATACTGAATGAATTAGGTTGCAGGACACATTTATAACGGAACAGTTAATGCAGTTACCCATGTTACCTCCTTAAATGAAACCCCTCAAATTATTTGAAGTCACACCACTCTTGGTTACTGCACATTGGCTTCTCAATCTAAACAAGCTGTAGTAAAGCACCAATTATCAAAACTTATTGTAGTAATTATTTCAGAGGTCTGGAGACAAAAGCTAGTTTTACATTCACACTTAGGCCTGAAGTGATTCAAGGTTAAAAGCACCTCCTAGACTGTCACTGAAGTAGCAAAATGCTTTATCCAATTGAGTGTGTTTTAGTGCAATTTCTTCAAATACCTTAAACTGTATCTACAGATTTTGTTCACTCTCCAATTCCCTCTCACTTGCAACTCTTACATAACACAGGTCACAAATCACAAACCCACTCTTTGTGCATAACTGAGAATGTCCCTGCATCAACTGTTTTGTTAAACCTTCTAGTATATGCAATTTAAAAGCCATCAAAACAAATTCTGGAAAATAATTCCACAAAAAACACCTTGATGTTAACTCTTGGTATAGTTTGACCAGCCTTGCATGAAAAAAATCAACCCCTATAGCCTCAAAGAGTTCTCAGAACAAAATATGAAAGCTTTTCACTGGAACACAGATTACTGTCAGGTTACCTGGAATGCTGATTCACAATACTGTTATTGCTGAGAGCTGACTGGTTTTAATAACACAGCAGGTTTGGGGTTTTTTTCTTCCCCTTAGGAAGTTTAAAAAAAAAAAAAGTGTAAAATTTTAAACTTACTGAACCACAGTCCATGAGAAAAGCGCCTTCTCTTGTCAACTTCTCTGCAGACAACTTCTGAAGAGGTGGCTGAGGAACAACTCTGTCATTTACATGTATTGTACTCTGTAACAAAAACCCAGAAACACTAGAATTTTACCTTTAAAGGTAAAACAAAACAGGAAAAACACTGATAATCTCTAGTAAAATTCTGAGGATTTTCATATAACAAAATACTATGTTAGACCTAAAATGATTATGTACAACAAACAGTTCTAAAATGTTACTTATTCTAAAGGCTACTTTAATACTAAAAACATAATAATGCAAGTTAATGACATAACATTTTTGATGCTACAGATGTCAAAATTTCAAAAGAATTACTACTGTTGACACTTAAGTTCTCTACAAACAACCTCTGTTTCTTTTCCATTGCATTCAATTTCACTAGAAATGTTGCAAGAGCAGAAAACCATAAAATTCTACTCCCTGTAAGGAAGGGTTCAGCATATTACTGCATTCAATTAACAGAAATCCCCTGATCTAACATCCTGCCTGAAGTGATCCTTGGTTTGTCCACAGAGCCTTATGACTGATCTGATTAAGGAATCTGGCTGTTTGCACTAACATTATTAAAAAATACCCAGCCTTCCTTCCCAACAATAAAACAAACAAAACCAAAAACAATAATAATAATAAAACTCCATAAATACAACCCCCCCAGTATTTTCAGATTAAAGCTGCTTCCTCCTCCAGTACAAAAGCAGGGCAGATATCTCAAGAATCTCTAAAGCATTCTGCAAATAATATAGGGAAAAAATAAGTCTATCAACTAAGCATGCCCATGTAGTAAAAGAGTATTAAAAAATTACTATCTAAAAAATTTCACATGATAATACCATAGATTAGCAGCTTTTCGAGATTTAGACATAGTTATGAAAATCAAGCTACTGAATTCCACCTGGGGAAGTTCCAGGCTTTACTCAATACTCTCAGGAATCAAGTGTTAAGAGAAAAGAAAAGCAGCAAAAACATTTAAAAAGAATTCTGTAAAATATCACAATTTTTAAAAGAAACACGACAATGAAGAGCAGCCTTTGTCACAAATACTCTAAACTGAAGTAGTACTAAATGGCAGCTCAGCATTCTGTTATGATTTAAAATCTGGTTTGTCAATTAATTTCAGTAGGTAAAATAAGCCCTATTTTTGTATTATTATAATCAAAGTATACAGATCAGTACTTATCAAAGTAACTGATCTGAGACATTTGCTAATAAAACTCGATCTTCTAAAGACTGATGGTTCTTTACAGCACAAGCACACTGAACACAGTGTTCGAATTTAAGTGCCACAAAAAGAACTTCACAAGGCCAGCTGGCCTCAAAGGCTGGTATGGGTGGAGTATAAAAAGAGTGACTCCATTGAAGAACACTAAGTTTAGACTCACCTATTTGAGTTTATGAAATACCTTAAAAGAATCTTTAAGATTACAAATACCTCAGAGATTGTGCTGAACAATAGAATACCACTACCAGAGAAACTATTCAGTTTACCATATAATCTTGCATTACTTAGAAACAAACCCCTACATATACTTTTCCAAAACTAGGGACCAAAAAACCTCGTAAAATCTTACTTATAAAACCCCTTATTTTTGCCATTATAACTAACATTGACCTTAAATTAAATTCCGTCTTGCTTCTTCATATTAAAAGACGTGCATCCATTTCCTAGGCTACATCTGTGGAAGGTGAAATAGTAAAACCTGGTTTTGTACTTTCTCGGTCTGATCACAACCATCTAGAAGTACAATTCTCTTTAATCCACTTCAGTCTGAGAAGGTTGTTATCATGGGCAACTGCATCTGATTTCTGTATACAAAACCTTGAATCATCCATCAGATCTACTACACCATTTACCACAGACAGCTCTAAATAATAAGAAACACACTGAAGATGTTTCCAATAAAAAATTATGGAATTATTGTGGTCATCGAAACAAGATGAAGCAAAACCACAGGTCTGCTCATACCACACTACTGTACTTGCAACTCCAAACTTGAAAGTAATGTTTTTCTTGACTTTTTTATAACTTAGGGGAATGCTTTGTTTGTATTACAGTAATAACATAAAATTACTGCAGCACAACACCAAATTTAATGGGCCATTAAAACTAGAAGATGCTATAACTAGGCTTCATACATTACCTCATCAGTCAACTTGTCTATTCTGTACAAGTTGGGATGTATCATCTTCATTAAATGAACAAGAGGTTGGCTCTTCATCTGGCACATTGCATAGACACGATCATCCAAGCGTGTACTGGTGCCTGTTCTGAAGGCTTTCTGCAAGAGAACATTACTACTCAAACAAGTCCGGTGTTTCATGTCACATGTAAGAGTGCATTTCGGACTTTTCAAAGTGTCAACCAAAGGTGGGAAAGCTTTTGTAAAGAAATGTATATTATTGGCAGAATATTTATCATAGAGCTTGAGCAAAATGTTTAAGACATAATCCAGTTCCTCCTTACTGATGAAGGAGAATAAATTTTTCCCTCAATTTGTCTAATATTTGCATGCAACTGAGCCAGCATTTCTCATTACTATTCTTGACAAGTGACACTAGCCTGTCAAACTCACCAATGCAAGCTATCATAGGAAAGATACGAGACAAGCAGAGTTCAGACAAGGTACATATGTGCACAAGATTAACTCTGAATTTATAGTAGTAAGAATTCAATGTTAAGGAAAAGCTTTGGAAGGGAAATATCCTTTCATGTTTTATAGGAGAAACTAGACTCTCATAGGATAAAATTTATTTTTTAACTCTCTCCTACTGAATTTTTCAGATCTTCTGTAGAAGCAACTGGTACACAATTGCTGTGAGAAGCAACACAGTGAAGTGGGTATCATATTCTAGCTCAATGGAGAACATTCCTACAATCAAAGCTCATATTCACTTCTACAACAAAGCTAAAGTCATCACTCCTTCTTGGCTGTGACAAGCATTTTGATTTTGTTTTCTCTATATCCCAGGTTTTATTATTGTTAATAAAGATAATAAAAACCCCAAACCTAAACTTTTCCCAGCCACTATTTTTTCTTTCACACAAATCGGTCTGCTTTTTCCCCACCATTAACTGCATTTGTTATGCAAGTACCAAAAAACCATAATTAGTATATTAGAGACTGAAGTAATCACTAAGCCAAAGAAAATAAATTATTATGCTTAGATCTCTTGTAAGACTTACATAAAGGTTTATTCATTATAACAGAACCAAGAATTGTCAGACATGAAAACCTTTAAGCAATGAGATTTATTCGTAACAAAACCCTGCAGGAAGCTTTCCCTTTTAATTATGATGTTCAGTACTCCAAACAGATACCACTAAAAAAATAAATTCAAAAAGTAGTAACTACTTCTATGTGAACTTTCAACTGTATCACTCAAGTTTATATAATAAATTTCACCATATTTCCACAGAAACTCATTTTTCTTCTTTGAACTTTGAAGTACAAAAAATATGCATTAAAAAATACTTGGGTTTTCCTTCACAAATTAAAACCAAAGAAATACTAATAAGCAATTTCCAACAACCTTTATGGACTACACTAATGAGCTGCCAAAATCTGAGAAATGCTAATTGTAAATTATATATTTATTTTTATTGTAAAACAATGCAAGACAAAACATAAATTCAAAACCAAGTAAACTAATAATGGTTCAGACATTAACAATTTAAAATAAGCTACTACAGTAATCTTCTACAATAAAGTCCAGCCAGCATAAGGATGATAATCCAATTTCCATAATTTTAGAGAAGTGCAGACATTGCTTGACCTACCTAGAACTGAAGAATTCCTCAAATGAAACAATGAACTAAACATCAAACAGTAATCCACTACATCATACATACCTGTTTGAGAAGAGCCAAAATATAGAGTGGGAAGAGCTTGAGGGAATTTGGTGCTATCAGCATGGACTGCTGCAGATTTGAGGCAGTTGACATGTACGCTGCCAAGGAGTCCACCACGGCATTGACTAAGGCATCTCTTGCATCTGCAAGGCTGGATGAAACGGAGCGATCCACAGCTGGGGGTTAGAAGAGGGAAGGTGTTACTAGACATGGCCTCACTCATTCCCTTGAATGAATCTGAAATTTTAGTTGCAGTTCTAGGTTATGTTTTAAGACTAAAAAATCCCCCAAACCACATCTGCGGTCCTAAACTTTTTAAGAGGAAATTAGATGACTGTCCATACAGAAACTCACTTTTACAACGCTGAAAAATAGAGTGTAGTTAATTTTGGCTCCCTGGTTTGCACTCTTGGAGAATTAAAATATATTTTTAAAGCAATCATACATACTGAAGTCTAACTATAAATTTAAACCCTCTAGAAACAACTTAGCTATTGTTGAAATGCTGTTGCCCAACCTCCAAGATAAGATTTGAAACAATTAATTTCCCCCCCCCCACACACACACAGGAAATTTCTTCCATTACTTCATTGGCATTATTGTGATTAGTGTACATGCAGCTTCATCTTTCTCTGCTAAGCAAGGGCTGTAAATTCTTTGGTTGGAGGAAGCCACCTGCTGGACTGAATGGGAATTTAAGAGGAGATCACAGAATGGTTTAGGTTGGAAAGGACCTTTAAAGAACATCTAGTTCCAATCCCAAAAGACACAGAATTACAATTTACTTCTAACTGATTTCAATATTAATATACAATATAGCACATGCTAAAATGCTGCACAGAGTCATACACATTTAACAGGAGAGATAAGTCTGTGAAACAGCTACTTCTGACCCACAATTAAGGGGTAAGTAAAAATACTTAACCCTGCAACAACAGAAAGGCAGAAAAACAGTTATCTCAGATACACTGTTGTCAGAAATTCCCTTTTAGTCTCCAGCAACTCACTAAACTGAATCACTGTTTCTTAAGTAATCCTAGAATGCTAAAGTTTGAATGAACAATGATAATGATGATACAAAAATGAGAGTTTTGATCTACGTGTGTTATGATTCTTTACCCTTTACTAACCACCAGAGAATAAAGTAAGAAGGTTCCTTTTAAAAGACTAAAATCAACAAAGTATTCAGAACAAGGACTATTTAAATTCACAGTTTCAGTATAAATATGGTTTTGTCATTTTTTGCACTCACAGGCTTCAGTGTGCTGCACTCCAACCTTTTTAAATAATATCCAGGATCCATTCACTACTTCATTTAAATGGCTAGCAAAATTAAGAACATGAAAAAAACCATGTGAACCCTCCTGGTCTGTACTCACCCATGTTTGCCAAGAGGCACACGACTGCTTGTACATCTGCTCCTGCATACACATCAGACAGGGAGCTCACTACGGGCAAGCAAAGTGTGTGCACTCGAATTCGACGCTCACCTACAAGAAATTAGTGGAAATCATCATGCATTCTCTCCTGGTAGAAATAAACAAATCCAGCCATTACAGCATCTCCTCCCATCTAAGATGCACCCATTCTAGAAAATATGCTAGTCAAGAAATTGCTGCAACACTGTCTCATGTTCCTGTCTCAACCTGTTCAAAATACACTCTAAAGCAGCACAAATTGATAACACAAACTAGCAACATCCACAATAAGTGTCTTTGATCCAACAAATGAAGTATATTGATATCCACCCCAAAATTTTGTGGCATCTTCTACCATAGAAATTAGCTGCTATTCTTTATGCTCATGCAGGGTAGTAATTGCAGCTGTTTCCAATCCATCACAGTTCTGTGTATTTGGACAAAGTGCCTGCCAAATATGTTACTGCTTCTAACAACTGGCCAGACTTTTAAGTAAGAGAGTCTTACTGAATCAGCACTATGCCACATGCAGATGAAATTTTCACATTAAATCCGTGTTTATAAGGATTTCCATTCCAGCTCTGACGAGATTCTTTAAGGGTATAGAGCACAACAAAAGGCTGTGGAACTAACATTACAAACATTACATCATAAAAAGAAACAAAAGGCCCACTGACCATTTAATTTGAATTTATTTACCTTTACTGGAAGTATACAAAAGAGCTGTTTGAAAACAAACTAAAGATGTGTCAGTCAGACTTTCCTCTATGGACATTTGTACGGCAAATCCAGCATCAGGATTGACATTGGCAAGGGACAGTAAATCAGTAGATCGTACAAAAAAATTCCCATGGAAAGTGTGTATTGAAAGACCTAAAAGCAGATAAAATAATCCAGTGAGGTTAAAACAGCATGGAGAACTCTCACCAATAACTGAAACCTCAGTCCTCAAGCTAAGGTTGAAGAAAATAGTAAAAATTCTATCACGTAGAACCAATTACATGAACCATTAGAAATTTCAGCATGATCCTGTAGAGTTCATGTTCAATTCTGAACACTCCAAAGTGAACGATGCCCTTACACTACACACGTTAACTTATAGTGAGATGGTACCATCAACTAAAAAAACAAAACAAAAAAATCAAACACCAAAAGCTAACCTAACATAAAGAAGGTTTCTCTTTTTACTCTTCAAAGAAAGAAAAATAACATTCAATTGAATGTTGCTAAAGACTAAGAACATTCAAAATGATTGCCAACATATTTACATCAACCATTGCACTTGAGTCAGTATTTAAGACACACCTTTTGTACATCTTATGCGCATAACTGCTTCAAATCCAATCTTTCTTGTAAGGTATCTTTTCAGGTCTTTTTGCAACTTCTCAGCCTGAGCAGGATTATGGCTACGATGGAAAGATGGATAGTAATAGATGCATCCAGCAGAATACTTGGACATGCAAGCTGTGAAGAAAGGAAAGATACAGTTAAGAAGTAGAACTGTAACATAAAATCAGGACATAAAAACTGTGTCCAGATTCCACAAGTCACATCTAGGTTCATCTTCTCAATATCATCCACATCAGTAAGACAATGAGAATTGTCCCAGATGCAGGCCAGTGAAGATAGAAATGAATCACCCCAACACATACTGACCTAATTATACACCAAGCTCAGTAAGAATCCTACATTTGGCAGCTAAGATTGAAGAGCTTGCAGAAATATCTAATGGTGTAGAGGCAAAATTAGGTGTATGCACAGAGACAAATCTTGGATAATTATCAAAAGATGAAAACTCTGTTCTACCCCTACGATTAAACTTCATTTATTCCTTGCCATGTTTCTGTTTCCTGTTCTTGAGTAGGAGAATACTTCTCATTTAAAACTTTGAAATCCTAGAAAAAATTGTCTAATACCACCCATGTAATACTTCTGTTCTTCTATCAACTTCAAGGTCAATTCCTTTGCAACATGAGCTGCAATTACAAAAGTGCTAAAATATTTACATGACTTAGGAATTCCTAAGGTAACCTGTGCTTCTGAAGAGAGACATCAGTGCAGAAAGAGGGCATCAGGTACTCCTTACCAAGAGAAGCTAGATCAGAATATTGAGAACTTAAGAGAAATAAATCCACAGCAGTCTGCTGGCCGGAGCAGTCCAGTGCCAACTTCTTATAAAAGTCTGTTGCTGGACCAAGATGCTGGACCACCTTTAGTAAGTAAATCATACAGGGAGGAGTTACAACAATCATGCTTTTTAGACTTCATGGAACAAAAGACATACTCAGCAGCATCTGAGTAACTGAGTTACAAATATTTGGAGCTTCTTTTGCTTGCCAAGAAAAATTATGGACCAAAGGCCAAAGACAGCTCATGCACTTCAAAACAATTAATACCACACATACATGTATAAAATAGTGAAATTAAATGCATAAACATAGACATAATTAAAATTTAGTTAATTGCTATAAATGAAGACCAAGCGACTGATCTGCAGAACTACACAAGTCAGAAAGCCAGTCCTTAGTTTTTTTGAAATTAGTAGTAAGGAAGTTTTTTACCTTTGTGCTTGACCTCTGATTGGGATCCTCTCTGGAATGCAAAAGCCCAGCTCCCAAAGAAGGTAACTGAGTTTGAAACACAGAGATCCGACCACCCGTTGGAGACATCAGCTTAAATGCAGCCTGAAGAGCAGGGCCCAACGCACTGTGTGTTTCTCTTGTATTGGTGAACATATTTGGTAACGCATTCAATAAATCTTTTATCAGCTGCAGAACAGATGGAAAGGTGTTTTATGAGATTCTGCAAGCTTGAGATTTTCCCCTGTTTCTATAAAGCTGTACTGCCATGACTGAAGTGGCAGAATCAGTACCAAGTATTTCAATTCAGTTTTAACACACTAAGGAAAACAAAGTTGTAATTTTAAAAGCTATGATGTATCAACGAAATAACATATAATACTTTCATAATGAAAAATTAGCATGAGAACTAAATATTACGAAGATTAAATTTGAATTCAAAGTTTAACAGAAACATCTGTTTAAAATATTTAACACCTTATATTTAATTATGCATTTTGAGCAATCATACCTCTTTGCTTTCATGGAGATTTACAAGTAAACTATCTGGTGTAGGTAGGAAAATATCTGTGGAGATAATAGAAAAACCAAAAATTATGAAAGAAAAAAATAACACTAAAATAGAATAAAACGTATCACTGCCCACTTCTACAAACACCATGGAAGTCTACTTTTCTAAAATGTGTGTTACAGCTAAATATTCCTTGCAGATAAGTAAGTAAATTACATGCAGATGCACATGTGTTAGAGAGAGTAATACAGTCTGTACAAAACTTGTCTGATTCAAAGCAAAATGAACTACTGAATTTCACATTACCTACTCTGTAGTTAGTGCAAGACTGTTTTCAAAAAGGTATTCTCATTCAATAAAATTGACCTAATACCAAATAGTTGAGAGATTCTAACCTTCTTTCTGAGAAAAAAAAAAAAAGGTTCTCAAAAATTCTGCTTCCATTTTCTTTTTACTTACCATCAATATCTGAGACAATCAGCATCTGAGGCTGTGATAAACCTTCTTGCAAGTTGTAAAACTGAACAGTGCTGTCAAACGTTATGAACCCTATTCTTGTTCTTGAATCTCCAGGCAGCCTGAAACAATAAAAAATAAACTATTAACCCCTAAATCTCTCTCTCTCAAGACTTATAGATATTCAGGGCTCCTGGTGATATTAGCAGAAACTCAGTTCATGTGTAAAGAAGTGAAGGGAAAACATAAGGCAGATCTGAAACATGAATATAACCAATATTTCCTCAATATTTTCTGAAAAGGTGGGGTAATGCTGCAGTTCATAAGACCAAGTGTTACAGAAAAGCACTTACTAATATATTGATGCTTCATTCCATAAGAGAAGTTAATAACTTCATTTAAACATTACACTGACTCATGAAAGAAGGCAGCCTTCTCAGTTCTTTAATAGAGAACAGTGCATTCTGCTCTTTCCTAATTCAGAACTCTAATGTTACAGAGTTACAGAGTACTTACAGCTCTAAATCAAAATCCAGTATCTCTACAATGCAGCATATTTATTTCTCATGTGGACCATATTTCAGTGTATAGCATAACAAAATTTAACACTACATGGGATTTCTCAAGTAAAATATAAAAAATATTATGAAGTGCTTAAATCCATGATAGTGACCAAGAGCAATAGAGGCAAATATTGATGTTACCATCTAGGTATATCAATGAGGTGGATGCACTGAATTATTAATTTATGAATTTTCCTAAAATAATTAAGCACGTTTCTGAGATTCTGTTGACAAAATAGCTGTAAAAAAACTGAACAAAGAAAGACTGAACTAAAAGATGAAAGCAAAGACTTTTTAATGTATATGTTGGCTTCTTCACAAGAAAACCAAGTTCGTCAAGAAAAACTTGTAGAAAGGAATTTCTACAGGCAAGGCCGGCACAGGATTAGTTGTCAAAAGGCATGAACACAGTGAAGCTCGTTAACTTTTGCTCAAAATGCACCAGGAACCCCATACATGCTGTCCCAGTGCAAAAATACAAACACAGAAACTGGCACAGGGTAACTGTGATTAAAAAAACCAAACTGACAACACAATTCACCTAGGCAGTCTTATTCTTGTGCTTACAATGTTCCAGTTTGCAGCACCTCAGACCTTTCAGCACAAGAACCAGATAATTTAACATCTCTAACTTATTATTTTTGTTGGTCTTGGCAGAGGGGAAGAATGTAATTTAAAAATCTTTGCACAATCACCATGTCATTAGAAGCTACAGCTACATATTCCTTGCAGGTAAGTAATTAAATTATATGCAGCTACACATGCAGGGAAGAAATTCCAGGCAATGGAACTTCTGCCCTTTAAGGACAGAATGTTTCGACACTTTGAAATTTCCTTCAAAATTTTCAGTTACAGTTCTTTCATAACAACATGTTAGCTGATTTGAAACTCTTACTTGTCTAGGTTTTCCAGCAATGACTGGCAGAGTATTGTCAAATATCCAGCCTCCACTGCATTGTGAGACACATCTAAAACAAATAAATACACCGCAGGCTGAGGAGGACGAAGCTACAAAGTAAAAATAAAAAAAAATAATAAAACCACTCAGAAATCATATTCAAAAAAATGTTAAAAGTGATTAGTCATTAGAAAGGGAAGTAGGAAAAGGGAATAATTAGAAAAATGCAAGGTATCAATTATGCAATAAGGATATTAAGCAATATGCAGATAGACTTAACCATAACCCCCAGTGATTAATAACTGTAATTTGTAATAAAAATAAAAATTTATACTTCAGGAAAAAAAAAAGTTATTTTAGTCCCTCCTTCCAACAATCAATTCAAACATGATGAAAGATACAGACTTCCACCTTTTAAATTCCATTGCTCTTTCAGCACATGGACAATGTGATCCATAAAACAGGGTTGAAGCACTCTACTTACACCCTTTCTTCAACTATATAATAAACTCTGTTTATTCACTGTTAAATGTCTGCCACAATGTTTCAATTCAAAGACAAGCAAACAATTTATTTTCACTGCTGCTAATAATGTCATTATGAACTAGGCCTTTTCCCAGGCAGACAAGACCACCACCTCAGCAACTGTAAGCTGATTCCTAGTAAGAACCATTTCTTCATAATTACTAACTATATATTTGAAGCTGAATTAGTTTGCTCATTATTGTATTACTGATCTTTCAAAACCTCCTCAAAATGAGGGAGAAAGGCAGAAACCACATTGTATCAGATTCAAATCTGACTGTGCCACATTGAACTAACACTGGATGACAACACACGTTGAACTACTTTTAACTCAAAAGCTTCTGACTGTTTACATGAGCCAAAACTCAAAATATGAATTTAACTATTCCTTGGTGTTAAGAGGAGCTTCACAGAAAAATTAATACACACCACTGGATCAATATGGAACATTAATTTCAAGCAGTATAACATTAATATGCAATTGCTATTGAAGTTACTATGAAAACTCTTTTTTACCATATAGTCTGAAGAAGCAATGAATTCCACTGTAGAATTTTGCACCTCTGGCCTTTTGTGAGGCTCTCCATAAGACCGTGTCAGAGGATTATACATAAATTCTTCAGGAACTATCAAAAAAAAAAATCATCCCCCCCCCAAACACAGATTATATTTTTGTCAGAAAATAAAAACCATTATTGCAGCTATATTCAAAGTAATGTGGGCACACTTCAATTATTGGAACAGCAAAAAACTCACATTAGGGATACATTAAAAAAAGGAACATTTCAAGTATCTCAAGCTTATCTTTAACATCAAAATTCAGTTACTGGAAAGGTTTATTTTAAACAACAGATCCCCAACTATAAAAGAGCAATGCAAGTAGAGCATTTCACAATAAGCAGCAATCTGTACTGTTTCTCATAACCTCTGTACTGGATTGTAGCTGTCATCATGTTTCCATTTGCATATTGCAACAGCAGTCAGTGGGATTAGCTGATTTCATCAGACAAGCAATCATCATATTATGAACATTTTTTCCATCTCTCAAAGACTGCAAAACAATCTTTTGCATCAAAAAAAGCACAACACATCTGACTTAAGATGTCTCTCTAGAGACATCTCTAGATCATAAGGACATTGTCACTGTAGTCTGTTTTAATCTAAACTATCCCATGAACTGATACAATGCAAATACTTGCCACAGACTGTATAAATGCAAGCATCTCCTGCTACAGTCACTTACCATCATTAACTCTATAGCACAGGTTGCATTTCCACCGCCTTTGATCAATGAAAGAAACAAAAGGGTTGATGTAAGTCCTGCAGGATCTGCATCTCACTATTGTGCTTGATGTTATTACTGGTAATTGCTAAGAAGGAAACAATGAAAAGCTTTCACAAAGGTATGCAACATACTTTATGGAAAACATCTCTGTGCAGTACAGTTCATAAAAGCTTTGTAAGACTACATTTTCTAAAATCTTTCCCTTTAGCTCTTTAGTTCAATTTCATAGAGTAATTATGATATCTATTAATCTCTCCCTTAATACCAAAAAACCCTCATTTAATTGTTGTCTTAATATAATCTCAAAATCAAAGACGAAGTAAGATCTTAAATGAAATTACTTTAAATTACAGTTACTATGGAAAAAGGAATTATGAAAGGACAACTATTGAGTGAAAATATGAAATATAATGGACAGCAAACCTTACACAAAGAACACACATTTAATAAAAAGAAGTTATACCAAACAGTTATTCACATTTTTAAATAAATGCTAATAAATTAGATTGAGAGGAGTTGCTTAACAATTATGAATATAGCTTCAATCTTATATTGTGCTTACATTATATTGACTGCAATATCAGGCCAGTCACACATTCAAACTGAGCACCTCTCTGCAAGAGAGCTCCCTAAACACCTTTCCAAGATGTATCTGACAGTTGTGAGCCCAACACACAGAGTGACAATTCTTCAGAGAACCACAGGCAAGCAAAGATTTTCAACGGCAAAAAAAGAAACTTGAAGGGCTTCTCCCTTATGCGTTTCAATGAAGTGGTAATTTCAAGGCTTTTTATGCTTTCCTCCTCTCCAAATCACAGACAAGTTTTTAGTACTTCTGTTAAACTTAGGACTTAAGAGTTCATTGTATTTTATTGTTTGAATGAAAATAGAACAAATGCATATATAAAACAAACACACACAAAAAAATGTAAGGTACTTTACCGTTAGGTCCCTGAAGGGATGCAGCAACAAACCCAAAGGAAGCTTAGCTTTGTTTAACAAAGCCTGTGTCTGTGGAATATTTGTCAATGTACATCGAAATGAGCTCAAAGGAAATAGAAACATTATGTTAAAAATGGAATTTTAAAAAATGCTGAAAACATTGTGCTAACACCTGATTTTTAAGAACTCAGAAATTTAAGAAATTGTGTTTTACAAAGACGATTTAATTCAAAAAAAGCAAAAAAATTTTTTAAAAGGCTTTGTAAGGAAACAAACCAAGAAAATACTCCCCCACTCCACAGTTTAGTAGTTCAGCAATGCAAGTATACCAAAACTAACTTGCAATTAAGAGACAGAACTGCTTTAGATACAACATTCAATGAAAACTTCCTATTTTTCTGTTCTTTATAAATATTTTTCCAGTGAGCCAATGGAGTATTTAACTAGTTCTCAGAATGTCATATTTATATAAGAAAACAGTAGAGAAGGGTCCCAAATACTGAGAGAGCCAAAACCTTTTGTTTTGTGTAACATGAAAGGACACTAAAAAAGTCCAATATACAAATAATGCTGTCCAAAGTGTTCCACAAGTAACAATCATTTCCAGGCACTCAGTTTTCTGTTTCCTGGTGGGACCATGCACTGTCACTATAGCAACAGGGATGCTGAGTCACTTTCGGGCAATGAAGAATATTTGGTTTGGAATTATAAATAAAATCTCGGGGGAATAGCACTTTCCATTCTACTCAGCTGCATTTGACTTGGGACAGTTGATAGTACTACCTTATGTTATTAGAGGCAAAAGGATATGTGATTGCAGAATTGCCATAGTAAAATATAAATTGTTAAGTATTCAGGCTTAATCATAACACCTTTGTGGAAAAGATCCTATGCAATATTACAAAATATTCTATGAAACATAATGTGTAACATTAGGATGTTTACTAGAATACCTTTTTTTAGTGGATAAAACAAGGTGAAGATACAGAACAATTATTAAAATACTAAGGAACTAGCTACACTCACTGCATATAAGGTATTCTGATGGCAGGACAGTTACACTATTTGTGTAATTCAGAGGATAAGCTTATTTTCAGTTAAAAGGGGTTTTATGAGCTCATCACTAAGATTTAAGGTTAGGAGTCAGTTTAGACACTTTTTGACATTTTAAATAATTATTGCCCACTAAAAAATGTAAGACAGTGTCCCAGAGACAGTAAACTTACTCTGGACTGCAGTTTAATTTCCTAAGATCAGAATTCAAGTTAGGCACAGGTGCTGGGACTGAAGACACTGGTAAAATATTTCTATCCTGTGTAAGGTTTACTGGTCTCAAGCTTTCTGGCTGCTGAGAATGCTGTAGACTCAATCCTCCTAAGGAAGAGGACAGCTGGTTCACACCTGGATATTGCTGAAAAAGATAAGAGCATGACAAACAGATAAACACACAATCATGTTTAAATAACAACTTTCAATCTTCTTGCAGTGCCCTCCCTTCCAGACATGTATTAAAAAAATTAGTAACAAACCCAAACAAACAAAAGAGTTGTACTGTAGAAATTTTAAAAAAAGATACAGTAGCAATTAGTAACAAACCCAAACAAACAGAAGAGCGTTGTACCACAGAAATTTAGAAATGCTACAAGCGTGACACACCTTCCAAATGTGTATCATAGGACAAAATTCAAATTCATTACACAAATCAACACTGGAAGTCACACATAATCCTTCAATCTCTCCAGGCATAAGAAAAGAAGTTGCTAAAAATGCTGACATGATTTCTCTCCCACTCTCCTCTGCAATTTAACTTTTGTTACTATCAACTATTCCAAGTTACAGACACTGCCTTTAAATATTTTTTTGTAAATCAAAACAAAACACCATAGAAGAGGAGAAAAGGTTAGGCTGGAAGGCACCTTTGAGGTCTGGTAGTCTAACCCTTTGCTCAAGCAAGGCTAACCAAGGTTTGTTTAGGTTGCTTATATAGATTCATCCAGCTAAGTTTTGAAAAATATCTTAAGGATTGACAATTGCACAGCACCATCTGTTCTAGCACTTCCCCACTCCCATCCTGAAGAATTTTCTCAATGTCCAACCAGATTTCTCTTGAAGGAACTGCTGTTCTTTTACTGCATGCTCCTGAATAGAGCCTAACTTCACCTTGCATTATAGTAAAGATGAAGCCAACCCTTTCAATTGAAAAAAGCAAACTAATTGAGACATTTCATCCAAGTCACATTTTACATTATGCCTGTGACAGTGAAAGCATTACTGGATGTTACATGCAGTAAGGAATTTTGATCACCTGCCACAGTAGTTTCACTATCTTTGCCAGTTGGCCCTTACTTCAGAGAGCAGGATTTGTGTATCAGAACGTTTCTTTTTCTAGACCCCTTCACACACACATTTCTCTGCACTTCTTCAGCATTTGTGTCTTGCCTCAGTGTCTGGCTCCTCTTCTGCCACTGTTCTAAGGGGATTCATGCGTCCAACAGGATTCAGGTGACTGTATGCAATTTCTTGGGTGTTTGGAGCTATCTTTATGAGGAGAACAGAGCAGATGCAGGCAGCCTCCTCCCCTACACACAGCCAGCACAAGCTCTACAGAGCTCTTTTATCTGGACCCTATGCCCTGCCTTGCTCATAAGGTCACTTAATGCCTGAACTCACAGCTATAGCAATGCTCTGATATATGCTGATCAAGTACTTCCTTATGCATCTTCATGGTTTCCTATCAATAAAGTTCAGCTCCTTTAAAGATCAAACCTTAACACTGAGGAAGTTGCTAGTAACTGGTGAGGCAAACTTGTTAAGCCTAACTACTTGGAGGCACACTTAAAACTTTCATTCAAAAGCCTTCCAGTAAGTTTAGAACCAGAGCTATGACATCAATATTATACCAAACATTTACAGTCTCAGAAATTATCAATATATGAAATATGAAAACAAAGGGGAAATATGTCATACAGAAAAGGAATTTCCAAAAATTTACTTCATTAAGTAATTTTAAAATAAAAAATACAAGCCTGTGGATAGTGCTGAAAACCAGGATGGTGTCCTGGATTACTGGGCTGCACAGGAGTAGGTGGTGTTGCATTTTGGTAGCCTGGCTGCAGTGCTGGATATCCATAACCAAAGGGCTTAGAAGCTTTTGATGTTTGGAGGACTGATGGAGAGGGAACTGGGCTGCTGGTCACAGAACGTGTCTCTGGAAAGACAAAAGAAATGGCACAGGTATTGAATATACTTATTATTTCCTTCATAATTTAAATATAAACTCCTAAATGCTTCAAAACATCATTGCCTTTTTATATGATTTTTTTATTATCCATCAAATTATTATTCTGCACTGAAAAAAGAAATTAAAAAGGAAGATTACATCAAGAACATTGACAAAGACAAGTGTGTATGGAAAGTTAATCAGAGACTTGTGTCACTACAAACAAAATGTTACTTTACAAAAAGAGGCAACTTGAAAAAAAAAATCATTTGAATTGAATAAAAATAGAATCACATTTTATTCCAATATATACATTTGATATTGATCAAAAACGAGACCATTCATGCTTAGTCTCCCCTCTACCACTTCTGAAAACTGTCACAACATGACTATAATCAATCTGTGATTCTACAATTATTTCATGAAAAGCTGTGCCTAGAGTTAAGAGAATAGTTTTGGCTTAGCTTTATGTTTTGACAGTATTCAAGAATGGTCGAGGAGAAACTAAGCATGGTCTCCTTTGAAGTTTCAACTGATGCAAGTTTCTCTTAAATATATGCCTGCAGCACAGTTTAGTTCTGCTATTTTTAAAGGTCAAACTGCAAGTAAGACATAGACCTAAATCCACAGTGAACTTAACAGCTGTAAAGAGACAAAACTACTATTTAGAAATGTCTACAAATGTGAGCTAAGTTTCAGAAGAATTTAAGCTTGGTGAAGTCAACTGGGAAAAGTGCAAGCAAAGGAAAAAAGCACTCAAGAAACCAACTGCCAATGTTTAGCATGAACACTCCATGAGGGAAAAAAAACCCAAATAAAACAATTAAAAAAAAAATAGTAGATTTAAGAAACCTAATGTTGACTCTGTTTATCTTACTAAAAAAAAAAAAAAAACAGAAAGAAACAAAAAGTTATTTTTAGAATATGCCTTCAGCAGAACCAAAATGGTTAGTTTTTAGGCCAGAGGTTAGAATCTGTAGTCCTGCTAGACTCTATGTGGATAACAATATCAGCTTTCTAATTGAAAGAGATCTCACTTTAATCAGGCACCCATCAAACTATGGCAAACTACTGTGACACTCCGAGGGGCCAAAACAAGGCAAAGGAGGCAGGAGGGGTAGGCCCTCCAAATAAATCCAATTATTAATTAAAATACGGGCTAAAATACTTTGAATAGCATCTTTTCCACTTGCTCTCAATTATCTTAGCTCTACAGATTTCAAGACTAAGGGAGTCAGCCAGTAGGTTCATTTAGAACCAGCCTGACAGTCCTGGTATTTTTAGAGCTAAGAGTAAGCAAAACAGCAGCCATTTTCTTTAAATGAAGAAAAATAAAAGAAAATAACCTGATCCAAGCATCTCTGTGACCTGATATTGTTGGCCTCCCAAAACTTCTGTGATGTGTCAGCAACTATTAGCAGCTCCTAATGTCAACAACACAATCAGACATACAGTATAATCTAGGCAAAAGATGCTGCTTTCACACTTAGCATATTTTCAGTACTACCTTCAATACTTCAATGGAAAGTATGACATGATTCAGGGAAGTTTTATTAAATGGTTATAGGAACTTCAGTGTTAAAACTGTGAGAAATTATTTAAAAAGGCATGTGTGTCTCCTCAGATGATTTCCCCTGTTCCTTTCATAGGTACTGCCTTTCTACTTGTAAATAACAATAAGCAACACCAGAAACAACAAAAAAACCACATTTATGTACCTAAATAAATAATTCAAAACAAACTGATTACCTGGATAGCCACCTCCTTCCAGGGCATCATAATTGTTCAGAACAGGAGAGGCACTGCTTGTAGTAGAGGAACTATCAAGTGCTGGGGAAGGAAAATAGTTTAACTTTAGGGACATCAGAAATAGCACGCTTTTGATAAATAAGAGACAGATTTTTTTCTAAAACCTTTGGTAAGAAACTGTCAAGAAAGATCCTGGGGAAAAAAACCCCACCACTTCAGCCCTAAGACTTGAAAACTATTACCATTGTAAAGAGGAGAGGGAGCAAGTATAATCAGCATGATACTAAAAACAAACAAGCACATACCCAACAAACAGCAAGAGAGATCAATGGGAAAAACACAAAAACAATGAAAAACTTTGTTTCTTGAAATAAAAAAAATATTTTCTATTAAACCAGAAGTTCTTTCTAGACTATATCAACTGAGGCCATGCACATTTTAAAAATAGCCTATTCATGACTTTCTTCACAACTGCAAGCAACAGAAGATTCCCATCATCTTCAGAGTGATTATCCACCATCCCCACCTTCAAGCCAAACTGACAAGTATTTAATTCTTCCCTCTTTTCTGTACCATTCTAATTCACACCTAGCTTTCCTTTCACTCTAAAGATTCTATTTTCCATTATCATTGACAAGAGGTTGGAACTTCAGTCCCTATAAACAATTACTCTTGGCTCAGCCTAAAGTAGCTAAGTAAAAAGTAACTATGTAAAAATAAGAACCAGAAGTTAACTAGGCAGATATAAACAAGCACAATGAGCATACACATAGTTTTTAGGACTGAAGAAACTCCATTGCCTAAATTTTAGTTCCACCTATGCATAGATCTTGAATATTTTATTGTAAAACATTTGGCAAACAAAGAATTATTTTAAAACATTTCTTCCAGTGTGGTTTCACACATTTATTTCCAAAGAAAAAAGATTAAAGGTATCTTCTGTTTAGAACACACCAAGCCATGAAGTGTGATACAAAAGAAAGTGTCTAGTTAAGAATTAAGAAAAAAATGAAAACTGTGTATATAATTTTTGTGGCAGAAAAGACTGAAAAGATTCACTGATACTGTTCTACTCAGAAGGATCAACCACGACCACAGGTTCCATTGTAAAGCAAAAGTACTTCAAGGGAGAACTTCAATGGTGAAACATTTGAGACTTCCAAGTTAAGAGACTCCTGAATATGACACATAACATCACTGACATTTGGGACACGAATATATCATGGCACCATCCTGCCAGTATAGATAATTCTTGTGCATTTTGCCTTTAAAGCACTCAACTAAGAAATAGAAAAGTTATTAAAAAATCCGTAAGACTAACAATAATATATTACTTAAAGGAAAATTTAATTCTGCAACATACATACAATCTCAGTTTTCAGATTTTCATTGTAAATTTTCTTTTTTTCAATCCTGGAGGTTACAAAAGAACGCAATTGCAAGATTTTATTTTCTATTCTAGAAACTAAAGGAAACAAGATTCATGACTTTTTTTACCCTGACCAGGATTAGGGCTTTTAAAGCTTTGCTAAGGCTTACTACAGAAAAGTCAAAATATACTTTTGTCAGGTCAATAAACAATTGAGAAGTTTCACAAACAGAAGCAACCAGATTTCCAACACCTGTTCTTCATAAAACCACTGTGACAGTCTGAGCCAGAAATTTGTCTACTGAAATCTGTTTAGGATTTGCATTAGCTCCTGATGACAGGGCATAACACAGGATGCTGCTTATTAATCAGACAGCCTCTGTATCAAACCTGGGTACCCTTTCACTCTTTTCCATAAGATAAATTTAAATGCAATAATACCTCTGAGGCTACAGGTTTTAATGAAGTACAGAACTTGAGAGAGAATGATAGTAGTGAGTATGAAACTTACTTTAAGGAACAAAATAAGGGGAGAGAGGTTACAGTTGATAAAAAACCCAATCAACATCATTTGACCATTGAAACCTTGGCATGCAAACACAACACACTGTTCTTAATTATGACCTGGATGTCATCATTGGTTTGTTCCATTTTTCACAGAATTATCAGTACACTACACTATTTTCACAGTATTCTAGGTGATGATTTAATTACTTTAATAAAACTGGCACTGGTTTTTTTTCTGACAACATGAATTATAAAATTAAAGAAAAAGCTACAATAGTTTCCTACTCCAAATCAATCCTAAAAGCCAGTACAAGGTATGTGCTGTTACTCCCATCTATCAACAAAGGTAGTAGTCTAATGTTTATCTCAAGAAGCTTTTTATACCACTCATGAGCCAGTAAAGACTTCTTGAAGTTCCAAAGGAAAAGGCTACCAAAATTGAAAGAAACTAAACTAGTGAAAAACATTAAACTCACAAAACCAGGTCACTCTGACAAAACACAGGCAGAATCCTTGCAACCATGTACGTAACAATTCAATCAGAACAAATCACTTCTAAAAAAAACCCCAATCTTTTCAAGTTTTCTACAAAGCAAGCAGATTAAAACTGAACCTATGTGCCTGACCACTGAGAAGCCCACCTTTAGAAGAAGAAAAAAACCAGCACAGATCAATTTACTGTCCTAAAAAAACCACTTACAACCTCTCAATGGTTACTACCTTAACTGTATGAGTTCCTTATGCATAAAATGAGAAACAAGAGACAATGTTTAATGTAATGACCCAAATGGTACCTGGTTGCTTTAACCTGAATAATTATCAGTCTAAGTTCTACTGCTAGTTCAGATAAAACTCACTGCAAATCAAAACACTAAAAATATGGGAGTCTTGCAAGTTGTGAGTATTACTTTGTTAGATTCATAAAACATCTGACATAAACACATCCAAAAAAGGACCTATTTGTTGGTCACTACTGAAGTCCCTTTTGTTTATTCTACTAGTAACAGCTGGGAAATTTCAAACTGAAGAGTCAGAGTGATGCTTTGTCTTAAAGGAAGAAAAAGTTCCAGGGGATGGAAATATGGAGAAAACCTTGAGTAGGAAGAGAACAAGATACTGGTGTAAAGCTAAAGCCAACCTGCTTCCTCATCCTCCTCATCCTCTTCCTCATCATCTGAACTTGATGACAAGGGAGCTGGTGCAGAGCTAGCTTGATTATTAACATATCCACCATACTGCATGCCTGTGAAGTGGAAAGCACAAACATCAGAGTCAGACAGACAGGAAAGACGAGAAACAAAAGTCACAAATCATTGCATTAAAAGTGAGAGAAATCAGCTGTTCCAGAGAAAATCCCAGCATGCAACAAGTTACATCTACAACCCTTGAAGCAGTTATTAGTAGGCTAGTCCAGCAAAGTATTCATAGCACATGGAAGTTAGCAGGTAATTTTATATGTGTATATGTGCATGTGTGTATCAGGAAATTAAGCACACAGACTTCCTACATATCTTTTTAGTACCAGTTTGTCCAGTGGAGTACTTTCATAAATTAATACACAGAAATAAAGGGGTTATTAGCACATAAATTCAAATTATGTTATGAAAATGTTTAGTATTAACTTTTGCCTGGCACACCTGCCCCTTTTAAGACAAGAATAATTCATGTTGGAATTCTGTCAGAAATGAATGAAATATACTGCTGTTGCCACATGCAAGAGCATAAACACACACACACAGAGCACAACACAATCAGTGAAATTAAAGCTAGGTAAACATGAAAATTTGGGTTATGTCTAAATTCAGGCTCATAAGCACGTGATTACACCATGCACCTCTAGTATCTGGTGACAATGCACCATTACTGCTGTCACCTCCACAGCACAACCTAGTAGGTTTTTTTAGTTTTTTATTTGTTTGCTTTTACAATATCTATTCTAAACACATGTGAGCAATACACAAAAGCAACACATAAACATATCATTTCAAAACAGAGTAAAGCATGCAGCAATGGCTTATAGTTAATTTCCTACATTGCTTGTTATTGATGCATTTTCAGCATCTTCAAGAAATCTTGCATTTCTCTTTTGGCAAGGCAGGGTTAGCAAGGATTTTAAATATGCTTTTAGTCAGGCAGTGACATCCTAAATAAATGCAAGTGATCACTGTTTCTCTCTTATCAATCTAACAGATTGATGTGGCAAGAAAACATCCCAAGTATTCAAAACTCTTCAAATACTTGGAAATTTGGAGCTCCTTAACTGTGCAGAAGTACTGTGGAATTGAGTAGCATTCTTCATTTTTATACTATAAAGCATTACAGAAGCATTATGCCATGTACAATCTGAAACCACCATGGTAACTAATAATGACTTCAATCCATCCATGACTTCAATCAACTGTATCAACCTTTAATTTATATAAAATATGGTCTATAAATACTGCTAATTTCACAGCTTTTTCAAAAATGTTTAGCAAATGAACCCAAGAGGAGCACTTCAATCTCACTTTAAAAACTGCAACAGAATTAAGGTGAAGAGTATCGACTCAAATACTGGAAGTAAAAAGAAAACAAAGGAAAACTATATAACAACATTCTTGAGAAGGTGAACTTTCATAGAGAGACTGGTGCAAGAAAAGATGGGCATTATATTACTTTATGTATTAATACTTGAGCATAAATACTTGTACAATTCAAATTCCTCCTGTAATTCAAGCAGTCACAACAATGAATGAAAAATCATCCCAAGTGCCTCTGAGTAGATTCTGTGCTTCAGTTTTTCCATACTGCTAAAACACAGGGCTAATTTGAGTAATATCTAGTCCCATCTTTTATAAATTTACTGGACACACTTGGGAAGGAAAATAAAAGAAAACCATTATCTGTGCAAGAACAGACTAGAGAGAACAGACTAACAGACTATGTCTTTTCTCAGGCCTGGGAGGACTACTGAGAAATAAAACAGAACAGCTGCGTTATTGTGAAAGAGAAGGAAAAAAACTACCTTCAAATAATTAAGTAAAAGGAAAAAAAAGTCATGATGACAGGAAGGGCTGCACTGTAACAGCAAGAACCAAAGTAAAAGTAGATGTAAGAGTGTAAAGACATCATGTACATGGATAAGAAGAAGAAGAAAGAAAGGATAGCTACCTGGAAAGTGCATGCCAATGCAAAAATTCCAAGTATGGGCAGATGAGAGAAAAGGACGGGATTACTCATTACTGGTCACATGCAGGTGTTCAGAAAGAATATGGAAGAGATTTAAAAAATGTGCTAGCAACTTAGAACTTTAGGAATCATGAATTATGTCACTATGAATGCTGTGAAGACCGGGCTGGTTTGATTCTTACCAGCCTTATGAGTTTGCTTAGATTTGTTTTCATTGTCAACAGTACTACAGATTCCTGCCTTTAAGACTGTGCAGTGCGAGCACAACTGTCCAGCCAAAAACAAACCACCTTCTGAGAACAGATCTGGCTAACCCATAAAATAGTTTAAGAAGTCCTTGTCAGGTAGCAAAGTCTCCCATTCTAGTTCACTGCCCAGTAATGCCAGTACTAGACCAACACGTGGGAGAAAGCAATTGAGGGCAGTTCGAAGTGCCATCATGTGCCAAATCATGTTTTCTGTTTTTACAACTCAGTTCTGCTTAGTATCTTTTAAATATTTGATAATGGTGTTAAAATCTCTGACTTTTAAAACTGTGAAAGCCAATTTTGAAATCATTATTTATTCTGAGTCAGGTTATTCCATAAATCCAGCCGAAAATTCAACCACATAATTTAAATCATCACAAATTTCTTGGACTGGAAACTTCTAAACCTGCAAGCAGTGTACCTGTGATATAATATTGCACTCTAAGGCTTTACCCTACTATAACTTATAGACACCTAGAAGTGTAGGTGGCAGGACACAGAAGATAAATTGGGATAGCAATGCATTTGCCTGGGAAATAAACTAACTATTCAGGTATTTTAAATTCAATCACTCACACCATAAAAGCCTCTCAAGCATAAAGTGCACATTAAATTTGTATAGTTAGTTATGTTAGATTAAATAGGCTTCAATATATTTTAAGGTTTTTGTCTTGTTAGAAGATATCCAAGTAAACTATTAGAATTTTTAGGTTTTATAGGAATGCCCCAAGAGGAGCCTAAAACAATGAAATCCTCTTTAAAAATGAATTCAAACTTTTTTTCAGAATGCTTTCCTGTAGATAAGGGTATTCTATAATTTAGAAAAATGTAAGTAAAGTCCATCTGATCTCTGCAGGAGAAATATACTTGGAATTCTCCAGACAAACATTCACTACATGTGTTGGTTTTCAGTAAGCTCACTTCCACAAATAGTTACCAGACTTAATTTTTGGTAAAAAGTTGTTGATAAAAAAAGCAAGAGTATATAATTTATTTCAGACACCTCAAATGAAATTAACGAAGAGTTTGAAGGCATCCAAAGCTCATAAAGCCATCATCTGAACATAGAAACTTACATGTGACAAAATGTAAATAGACAAAACTAGATCAACAGAAACTCCTGACAATTTATGTGTATACTGCCAAGATATTGTTGATTTTAAAATGTGCTCATTCAGCTTCCTTCACTTAGTGGAAACATTTGAAGGTAGGGAAGTTCAGCAGCCACTACACTGATATGTAGCTGCTGTACCAATTGTTCACACATTTCACAGGAATAACTTCCAGAACACACATATTGCACACCAAGGCTACTACAGTTAAACAGCTAAAATCCTTTTTCTCATTAAAAACTTGTTTTGCAATTGCCTTGGAAGAAGAAACAATGCTTTTTTTCTATCAAGCACACCTACAAAGTCTATCTAGCACCAAAATCAACTGTGCAAGAGCCACAGTTCCAAAAATTGACATATTTTCCTTAAAATTATATACTGTACATAGGACTTTATAGCCAAAACCAACTTTTTTTCTCCTCTAATATATAGAACTGATTGACAAACCTGCAATCTGCATCCTACCAGAAAAAGGAGGAAATGGAGGAAAAGGGGTAATATGTCAGATGATTCTGTAATTTAAGAATAAAAAAAAATGCTGTGACAATCACACACCATGCTGCCAATTATTTTGAACACTAGAGATACCACATTGTCCTGGAAAAATTATTGCCTACTTCCACACCTCAGGCAGAGTTCTTTATTCATAAGAATTTAAAATCCTGAAACTGGTAAGAGAAAACATGGCCAAAATAAAAAAAAAAAATCATGCAGTCAATTAGATCTAGAATACTAGATACAGAAACATGTAATAATCAAGAGGCAATTTAAAACGTCAGTGTAAAGTTTAATTTAACTGAAGAAGGCTCAAAAGCCAATTGATTCTTTGTCAAGATGCTGCCAACATCAGAATAGGAAAGAGCTTATACAAACAGTCCTATTTTCCCACAAGAATTCTTGCAGCAGCTTTCCATGGGCACTTACAGCTAGGCAGTATGAAAACAATTCTACCAGTTTGAACTTAATCCTCAAACTCACTGTTTCCCCAAGCAAACTAGCAGATTTCTAGTTTACTCTTAATTTTTCAATACAGACTAACTACAAGCTAATTTTAAAACCTTTGTCTAAGAAATTAAAGTAGAAAGTAGCTTTTCAGAACAAGGGAACTAAAAGAAGGGTTTTTTGAGCAAGAGACATGTAAGACTGCCAACAAGACAAACAAGCCAAAGGCAACACATGGACAAAGGAAATCAAACACAAGCACTAAGAGAAGCTACAACCAAGGTGACATAAAACACCACCACTGAGGGAGCCTGATGAGATGCCAGAGATGTGCTCCAGTCAAACACAGAAAAGCAGCAATAAAACTTCCAGCATTCATGTGTGCATGTGAAATAGAGCAAAAGTCTGTAGTGTGACTCCCCATTCCCTTTTAGTACCTTCCTGAAGGGCCAGCTCTGGTGACTGTGTAACAGATGGTGAAGATGGTGGCTTTGAAGATAGGCTTGGAGCAGGCGACCTTACTGACGACATCACAGCAGAGGAAACTGATGTTCCAGCTCCAGGCTTGGTAAATGGAACATTCTGGCTCACTGAGTGCACGGGCTGTGAAGAATCAATGCCACCTGAAAACAACAGCAGAAAGCAGGAACCCTTTGTATGCACTTGCACAGACAATTAGACAACACAAGCAATCACATTTGATTCCACAGTAACTACAAAAAACAATACAGTACTTCAAAGAGAGATGCCTTCAAACAACTATCTATTGAAAGATTTGTTGCTTTTAAAAATTCAATACCTACAGTGCTAAAACTCCATTATAATGAACAAATTGCTCTGACAACCACAAAAAATAAAGCAAGCATGATGCAATAAGAGCAAGACTAAGCTGAAGCTTCTTTTGATACATCCCTCAATGCTGTGGTTTTACAAGTTACTCCTTCCAGATAAGGGAACTGCAATCCACCTGAAATAGGCCCCCTCAACATTCCTCCCATGGGAGGAAACCTTGTGCAGTAGATGAGTATTTTGCCTCCCTTGCAGTGCTGGCACTTTGCAATATGGGCATTCAGTTATGAGACTCATATTCCAAGCAATCTGTTTCAATCAACCCTGAGTATTCCACAAAACTTCTGATGTGTTTTAGACATCTGGACTAGATATAATCTGCTTTTAAAAAAGTCAGATTAATGCTTGGAGAGATTTGAATTAGTCCAGCTGAAACTCCTATCAGATAAGGACAACATAACTTCAATTAAGTTAGCTCTCAACTAAGGGTAGCTCTTTGCATATAAATTGAAAAAACCTATATTATGATTCTTTCTAAAAAAACCCCGATGGACCAAGCTGTTAAAAAGAAGAGAAAGGAAATGGTTTTAGCAAGAGTACTCAGTAAACAAACACAGAAATTAAGCAAGAACAAAATTTTCCATTTGTAGAATACTTGTTTAAGTTATAGAATTTGCTAGAGGATGCAGAGGTAATATTAACTTTGCATCTTCTGCACATATAGCTGTGTTGTTTATATATGACCCAACTTGAATAATGGAGGTGATATCTCAAAGAACTTTATAGGCAAGTTGAGATTTCCTTTAAAGGGTGAAGAAAAAGAGGTGGCTTAAAACGATCCTTCTGTTTTTATCATTTGCAGTCAAAATTAACAGCACACATCTTTATTATCTCAAGGGAACCTTCATATATTTTGCAATTTTAAAATCTGATGTTGACCATACACACAGCTTTTTCGCAAGTCTTACCAAAATCAAAGTGATGTCTTTTTCCAATGAACATACAGAGCATTTTTTTACTGCAATGGACTTGCTATAACCCCTGCTTCTACACACTGTCCTGCAGATTCCCCATGGGAGCTTCAGAACCTGTCAGCAGGAATGCTCTTATTACAGTAGCTTCCTCAAGCAGGATATGCAAGATGACAAAGGAAGTTCTTTGCCACATTCACGTGCTCAGCCAGGTTTTGTTTGTAGGGTGAGGGTATTTTCCATATTCCAAGTCAATATAGCAATGCTGGTGGCATCAAGCACTGCTGTAGAGAGTGCTACATGCTGTAATGTCAGTGTCACGTGCTCAAAGCCAAAACCAATTTACACCTGGATTAGCTGAAGATGTAATACCTTCCTGCCATGTACTAGTACCTATTCTCAAGCAAAGGTTATCCAATTACCCTCAAAATTACGTGAATCCTTTAAATGCATTCTAAAAATATGTTTCTAAACTCTGAGAAATAAAATGTATTTTTTTCTTTGTACAAAAATCCAACCTGCAAAAATAAGTGTTAAACTTTATTTGGTGACTCCATAAAGGTTTTAAATGCTGTAAGCAACCAAGACCAAAGGAAAAACTTGAACAAAATAAACATTTAAAACTACATTGTTGGTAACTATCATCACAGGAAACAGTCTATGGTGAGAGAAATTACACTATTTTTATATACTACACAAATTCTTTTTTCCTCTGGCCAATGAGAAGACTTCATTCTGTCATGTAAATATCATTTTAGGACTGCTTATTGTGTCTCAAGACAAAGCTGGACTGGACACCAGTTTAGAGCACAAGTTTCCCATCAACTTATCCAGGACAAACACAATTAGGCCAACTAATAGTCCCATCAACTGATGTCATGGGAAGTCAAGAGTTTTGTCAAGCTGTGATAAACATAGACCCTATGCTCTCTCAGGGACACAGTATTTTCTGGTTTTGACATTCAACTCCTCACCCTCAATGTATACTGAAGTTTTCCCCTTATGCCTCTCAACCATCAATACCTCCTGCATTAACAATGATCCAGCATAACGAGCTAAAAGGCATGTGACAGAAAGAATCTGCAGAATTGGGCAAATTAGCATTGTAATTCATCATTTCTCCTATACATCATCACAAAGTTGTCATTTAACGTCTAACTGGAGACCTACAGGTCAGAGTTAAAAAGTGTCACCACAGAATCTCCGCAAAATTTCCGAAGAGACGCGAGAATTATCCGTCTTGAGTTGCTTCAGCTGCAATCCTGATTTCCTGCCCTCACAACCCCACACATCCCTGCTCCCAACACAACACAATTTCCAAGGAGAGAGGTACCACCTCCCTGCAGCTTGTTTTCCAGCAGCACCCTTTGCCCCTGACTTTCAGTACAGGCTGCAGTCCTTCCCTATTTTTCAATAACACCTATATTAGCAGATTTACAGGATTACAGCCTCCATTCCTATGGAACTGGGGCAGCAAGGACTTTACATCCTGATCTGCCATAAGGGGAAGTATGCGCGTGAGATAATGAAATTAGAGTGTCTCCAGCTCAAGCAGACCGGCCACGCCAGGATGCAGAGAAACCCACGCCATACACCCACAGAAGGACATTCTCCTGCTCCCTCTCCTCATGGAGGAGACCAGGAAAGTTCAGGCATCCTGGCTGACATCCATGCTAACTTGAAAAGCACCAAGAATAATGAGAGTTCTCTGATTTCAGCTGAAATAAACTGGAAAAATATTTAAGAAAGCTACTGACCTAGAAAGACAAAAAGTCTAAATAATACAAAGTATGTCATTTACATAGCATAATACTCCTGTACAGATTATTGCCAACACTGCTCTGCTGAAATACAGATTTTAAAGATAGAAGAGGGTGATTTTGCAGGGTTAAACTAGTTTAAACCTCCAAGGAGAAAAATCTCAAATTAGAGATATTTATATTCTACTTTATTTATACTTCCTAAAGCAACAAAAATTATTCTCACTGGCTATTATCCATCAAGAGCAGTCAACTACCAGCAAAAAAAAAAAATCCCCTTAAAATAAATTTGGTTTCTTCTAGTAAAATCTCAGCAAGCTCGCTGAAAATACTTCAGTTATTTCAGAAAGGGGCTGTTAAAGTTTTAGGAAAAGACTTTCTTGCAATTCTATGCCCTTAGTACACACAAGAAGTTCAGAGGTTGGATCTTAGTAAATTTAACATGCTGGAGGCTTTGCAAGGCTATACATAAAATGGATTTTTAAAGAAACCAATTTAAGTCCAGTGGTGACAACTTTTTTGATTCAAGTAAAAAGCAATTCAGAAATCAAACAATTTCTGAAAAACTCTCACCAGCCAAAGTTTCCTGAGTTAGTCCTGTTTGAACACACAGATTTTAATTAACACATTATTCTTCTACATAAAGGTTTCACTTTCACCACAGAAAACTTTCAGTTTTGACTGTGCAAAACTACTTTGGAAAAATATATTAAAACTGTAGCATCCTGACTGTCTGCAATTTGCATATTTATAATTCAAAGATTGTAAGGGCATCTTTTACAACACAGGAGAACAACAGCAAACTCTTATCTTGGAGGATACTGTATCCAAGTTTCTTTAAACAAATAGTCATAGAAAGTACACTTCTGAATTTCAGTAAATCTTGTTTTTTTCAAGCAGTTCAGCTAAAAACTATGCACAGAACAAATGGCAACTGTTTGCCATCATTGCTTCTTCCTGAAGAAAGCAGGGAGGATGAAATATTCAGAAAGTTTCCTTCCAACTACCATTCATTATTTCCTTATGCACCTTGTGTATCATATTCAGACACTTTCCAAGGATGTACAAGAACCGGCAAATAGCTTTCCTTAAAGGCTGAAAACAAAGAGAATACTATATATAAAATTACTCCACCTGAGAACAGTAAGACTGGGAAATTTAGAAAGCATCTCAGCATCTCAAAAACAAACCAATTATGCCAGGATCAAACAATTACTATAATTACTTCAAAATTTTATTATTATGCATTCATTTGTAATTATTTATATAAGTATTTTACTATCCAGGTGTTGTAGCAATTGGATTTTTAATATATTTTAGCTGAAGATGTTGAATCCTAGATTAAAAGAAGTCAGATGTCATTGGAGGCAGTTTCTTCAGCCCCTGATATCAAAAACTATTTAAAGTGTTCAAGGTTTAATAATAAAACTGTGTAGCTCTTCCTTCAGCCTTGCTATCAGTTGTTGTGTTTATCTGCTTTTCTAAGTCAGCAAATATGGAATCATTTGTGTGCTGAGGTTGAAACAGAATTCAGGGGAAAGAGAAAAAATTATTTTACAGATCAGAAACCTAAGCACTGTGAAATGAAGCACACACAGGGCATGCATGCTACATCAGCAGCTTCACAAGCCCAGAAAGAGCCTGCATGTGGTTTAACTCTTGAGGCCTACAGTACAGCAAACCAATCAAGGACTGCAGTATTCTCAAGCCCAAGAGAAACAGTGGATCAGTGTTTATTTTCATAACTGAGTGAGGGAGAATCTATGACACAGCATTATCACAGTCAATTCTATCATTAGTTCTTTGAAATTCAAGTGTAATATTACTACTTTTTCTTGAGGTCTTATATTAACTGAATCACCCCTTTAACAGCAACACTGAATGGTTCAAAAATAAAACTAGTGCTCATACTGCTTTTCACTGTTTGGTCAGCTCCACTGTTCCACCTTTAAAACAGCTGCTCTTACAAAAAAAATTGCTACGATCATTTCAAAACACCTCTACAAGAAATAAAATTAACAAGCATTGGAATTAAAAGCCTTCTGTAAATATAATAGTAAGAGTCTGAACAAACAGTAAGTTGCTTTCATATGCCTACTGCATACTGTGCTATTCTTGAAAGACTCCTGCATTCTGTCAAGCCCAGCTGCAGATTCTGCATTCAACAGAGTCAACTTTTTTGGCCAGTCTTTGAAAGAACCCATTTTTATGCACAACCATGAAATGCTGGTAAACTTCAGGAGCTTTTCAAAGAGGTCCCTATTTTTCTTTTTAAAATGGTATTTTGTTCCATGGTTTGAAAATACTGGAGAAAATTACACAGAGCACTCACCAGCACAGAATTTAAATCTACTAATATTAAAAGTAATAATAACTGAGGTGAAGATGACACTCTACATCCTGGTCTTGGGGGGCAGGGAGGGGGAACCAATATTGAAACTAAATTCAAACAGTGGATTGAATGAGCTTCATTTAAGCTTAACTGCTTTTCCCAAAAAAAGCTTTACCAAAGCCACACTCTTTCTTAAGTCCTTGGTCTGAGAAACCTCAGATACAAGGACCCCTAAAACAGCAAAATCTGAAATATCTTACATTAAAAAGGAAACCTACAGTTATGTAACAACTGTCTTTAGTACAGAAAGCAAGCTGTAGTCTGGCACTGCTTACAAGTCAAAACTGCATGAAGCCACAAAGTTCTCAGTTCAGAAAGAAAATCAGAATCTTCCTGCACAGACTATTGCTCTCTCCTCTGCAGAGCAAGATACTTCATTGTGAAGGTACTCCCACATCTCTAACCTCTTCCATGCTCCCTTCTAAGTACTGCCCATGAACTGGTACTCAGTTTTCCTGTGAAACAGAAGCTGAAAGAACCAATGAGGACTGAGTGTACTTGCCCTCAAGTGGCACCTTCACAACTTTCTAGCTACATCCATACTAAGACCATCAAGTTGTTGCTTGCAAATATCAGCTACAACTTGGTAACTCTTTCAAATGCTTATCAAAAATATTAATTAAAAAAACCCCAACTGGCTCAAAATCCATGTAGGGTTCCACTTTTTCCCTGAACTTTGTGAGAAAATGCACATGTGTTTATTAAGATCTGATTATTACAATTATTACAGAGATGCCTCTGCCTGAATTATGGTGCAAACAAGACCATATGCCAAAGTCAATCGTATAAATTTTATCTATCAGTAGATTAGATACTGAAGTAGAGTGAAGAGAGAGAGAGAATAAAATAAAAAAAGAGGAGGGGAGGGGAAGGTAGAGAAAGGGAGTGACAAGTGACAGATTAAAACCCATCAAGAGACAAGGGGTAGATAAGAAAAATACTTCAAATCCTGCTGGCACTGCCAGGCTGGGAATGAAACATGCTCCCACATCACTGGGAACTGCCCAATTGTGCAGGATACAAGAATTAAAGGGCACAATTACATATGTGAAATGTTATCAAAGGAAGCAAAAAAAGCAAGATTGGACAGTATTTCAGGAACCACATATAAGAGATGGCAGGCATGAGTTATACAAGCCAGACTTAATTTTTGTAAAGGAAATGCAAGCATTTGTGGTGGATGTGACTGTGTGATATTACTGTACTGACACATCCTTAGAAGAGGCCACTGTAGAAAAAGTGAAGAAACACCAACATCATCACAAACACGTTCAGAAACTTGCAACTGTGGCAGACATGGTATCTGTGAGCCTTCCCTGCAGACTGCAGGGGAAATGGTACCACAGAAATCATGAATTTCTGAGGGCCCTGAGTCACTCCAAGTCAAGGCAGGAGAAGACAGCCCAGGCCCTGGCCTCAGAGCGCCCTGCACTTCTGTAGATACTGTATGTGTGCCTGTGAGTAAAGCATGTGCTGTTGTATCACCTTAGCACCAATAAAGCCTCAGTGAATTCCATGGGTGTTGGGCAGCCACAAGCCAGCTGACACCAGGTGTGGACAGCACGTGGGGCTGACAATGGACTCAGATCATGAGGTGTCTCATACCATCCAAGCGGGACAAAGCTTAACGTGCAAAAGCAATATGTACAAATCATATGTGTTGGATAAAGAGAAAGATATTGCCACCTGGGGACACAGACAATGTCCTGTTAGTCCTCTTCTTCTGGTCTTCTTGGTGGTGGAGGTCCCACACAATAGAGCTCAATAGGCCAATTATGTTCAGGTGTACATGGGAGCTCCGAGCACTTCCCTTTGGATGCAGGCAGAGGAGTTTTACACAGTCTTTTAAAACCCTGTGGATCATGCCCACTTCTCTGGAAACTGAGTCTGGGGACACTTTGGGGGTTTTTGATGGTCTTGGCCCCTTCTAAGGCACAAAGCTGCCTCTCATGTGAGTGCACTTGAGCCAGTTATGCCCCATCAGAAGGGATGAACAACCTCAGGCGTAAGTGTGACAGTTGTGTAAGGAAGGACAATTGGCGTGACAAAAAGTACCAGCCTGCTCCAGAGCCTGCTACTTACCTGGCTCAAAACCCAGCTTGTAGCCTCTGGTGGTGGGTGTTCACCCTCCCTGTCTTGTGTGGATTGGAGGTTTCGCCATCACACACCACACCCCCAAAAGTACTCCTCCTACTCCAGGGAAAAGCGCGCAAAGGCGGCCCCAGCAAAGCACCCTGCTGCCTCCACAACTGGCTGATTGTTTTGAATCATTACCATTAACATTTCAGTCACCCACAGTGTCACTAAGGCAAAATTTAAAGAAACAACAAACCTGACTTGGAAAAATTCTCTAGCCAGAAAAGAAAAAAGTAGCTCTGTGAATAACAGACATACTTCAGAAATTACACCTCAGAAGTGCAAGAAAAAGCTCCCTTCTGAGGTCACTCACATGAAAACCCTGTCACTCACATGAAAACAAACTAAAACCATCCCCTAAATAGTGCACTTTATCTCTCAATAGGAACAAATAACTGCCATTGTGAGGACTGTGGTAACCAAATTAGAAAAGCTACAAGAATGAGTGACAGAACTCAAAATTACATTACAGAATTCCACACAGTGAATAAGAACAAGCCAACAAGGGCACACAATTACTTACATTTCCCAGACAAATCTGGAAGTTCACTATCTTTCAAGTAACACCATACCTGTGTTTATTTGGTTGTTTACTTTAGCAACCGATCCGCTGAGATTCCTGCTGAGGTTGTCTTGCACAGACTGAGCAGATGAAACAGTTGATAACGTTGTATTATATCCCACAGGAACGTGCTGTTGAAGGGAATGAGGTACTGATGTACTCTGGCTAGAGAATGCATTCGTCTCTTTGAACTGTCCAACAGCAGGTAGACTCTGAGAGGTAAATGTCTGCCCATACACATTGCCAGCAGCCATGGGAGGATAGGAAACATGGGGATACATGGCACCAGAAACCACAGGCATGGTGTAGTGATCAGAATTAAGGGGAAATCCCTGAGATGCGACTGAAGAACTGACAGAAGTGCTGTAGTGATTATCAAAAGCTGAATATGACTGCTGAGCACTCACGTGCACGTAGGATGCAGACGATACCGCTCCTTGGGCAGGTCTGTCACTGGGGCCCCCCGAGTGAGGAGGAGTGTTGTTGTACAATTGCTGTGATTCCTGTGCATTCAACATATTGCTACCCACAGATGTCATAACATTTTGTGCTGGTGCTGAATAGTAACCAGGGTAGTAACTGGCTCTGTACTGATTATCCAGATGTGAAGCAGCAGCTTTGTTGGGCACTTGGGAATAGTGTCCTGAAGGCGCACTGTAGTTTGGAAGATGTGAGCCATAGCCAGAGGGGAGCTGCATCTGACTCTGCATAGGACCTGAAATGAAGAGAAAACATCACGTGTTAAAGGAGCATCTGCTACTACTGCCAATGGATTCTGCACTTGAACTAACAAACAACTGCCGCCTTCTTTTCTGTCACTATTTTTGAGTTTGACACATGCAAATACAGTATTTGAAGTAATTTGCAAACACACAAAGAAGCAGCAGAAAAACAGATTGCTTCCATTTTTGAAAGAGGTTTCCATGCTGAGATTGTTTGCCTCTTGTTTGTATTTTGAATATTTCTAAGAGTTTATAGGAGCTAAATACTTAAAAAATAGTGAGTAACGATAAGCACCAAACTGATATTTGTGTTTGAACGCAAGAGTTTGCCTTACAGAAACTGCCTGAAAATAGAAACTGAAAAGCTGCAGTCAAATCAGTATGTCAGTACATACCAATATAGGTATTCTTCACAAGTCTTCAATGTAGTGACTAAGATAAGGAGTTGCAGGGCAGTTTTCTATGTCCTTGTGTATTGCTTTCAGGAAAACTGATGTTTTTACGAAACTACAGAATATTTGACAAGGCACATCATTTTCATTTACTACCTGATACTTACACCAGGTGTAAGAGATGTTGGTATCAGAGAAACTGACCTCTGCTATCACTGCAATTGGCTCTGCAACATTAGAGGTGAGTTACATACTGACCCAGCAAGGGTCAAACAAGCGTGTGCCTGCTAGAGACCAAATCTTAACTATGTCCAAACTGATTTTCTCAGCCAACTGCCCAATGGAAAATCTCAAAGCTCTTCCTCATGTCCTACTCCTTAACCCTGGTTTTATTTTCAGTGAACCACAGATGCTTTTGTGTGGATAACTTGCTCTCTTAAAATTCCCACAGCCTATTGCTTACATCACATAGAATGACTAGGGTGTTATTTCCCACTCCTTGGACGATAAAAGCATAAACACAGCACTGATCCACTCACAAATTAAATGGCAGCTGAGATAATAATGAATAGTTGATTCCCCAGCCCTATATTTACAACGATTACAAAACTTAACCATTACTTATCTTCTCTTGAACTTCTGAAAAATCAATGTTCTCCAAGGAACCTCTAGATGTCCTATGATTAACTTGCAAGGCAATTTTAATAACAAATTTGTTAACAAACAGCTAAAAGCAAGTGAACTGTACAAAATGGCTTTCTGATAAAATTAAAAATGCCCTTTCAAAACTGACAGGAAGTTGAGCAGAAGAGAAAGGAGCTAAAAAATTGTTGAACAGTAACTTGGAAGGCTGGATCAAAAGACAGGCACTTGGGAGAAAAGCATAAAAAGCTTAAAAAAAATTATCTTGCATTTTGAAGAGAGCATGTAACTATGCTTCTGATTCAACTTTTTCCTGAAAAAAGGAGCTCCTTCATAGAGCTACATAGTTTTTTTTCCTTTAAAGGAAAACGATTTTGAGTTAGCAAGCCATTAACAGATACATGAACTTTGCCAGACTTTCGATCTGCTTTTTAAAGTCTGAAAAACCAAACCCAAAACCACAGTAATAATTTACATGTGTCAATGGCTTTAAGCAGCTATGCCACTTAAGGTGGCAAAAAAAGGATATTTTATTTGAAAAGCCTGTGCATCTGTTCTACTGATATATGCAGATTTAACTAACTGAGCAGGTGTAATTTAGAAACTGGTTTAGGAGCACCAGACTCCCAAATAAAAGGTTGCATATTAAATCATCTACTGCAAAGTCTTCCAGTATCTAGCTCTTGTTTAAAAATACACACTATAAATAGAGATTAAATTACCCATACAAGATATCAGTCTCTACATGATAGAATGCAGAGTGCTTTTCATTCACATTTTAAAGCAGAAACATCTATAAACACACATATGAAAACCTCACTGAGACAACATTTGAAAAATTATATTGATTTCAAGCTGCAGGTCCTTTGAAAGCAAGTTTTACAATTACAGATTAAAGATTTTTCTCATTATCTGAAGGGAATTTTTTGTCCATTTGATTACAAAGAATGTGAGTAGAAAGTAAGCTGAAGCTACTAATGGTGACCAGATAACTGGACAGTTTTCAACGTTGGAAATCAGAATATATCTTCAGTGTCATTTCAAAATCTGGTTCATTGCACAATCTGTCCTCATGTCTCAGGTACTACCATCCTTCCAAAACACCTGACACATATCTTAAAGAATTCCATAAAGGAGCTGAAAACCTCAGCAGGTGTATTGCTAAAACATCATCTCCATAACAAAAGCAGTGAACCTCTCCTTCTCTGAACAAACTAATATTTATTTTATAAAGTATACAATTATATAAAGTTACAATGTGTAAATGTGTAATTACACAGACATTAACAGGTGAACCCCAAAAATCTTAATGCTTTTTAAGGGAGGGGGAAGCCACCAAAGAAAGAACTCCAAACTCCCCCAAAAAACCAGCAGCAGTGCTATGGCTATCCCACTATGTGAATAAGTAAAGTTTTGTTTGGTAATTTCACGTTTGGTTTTTATGTCCTTGCCTTCCCTCAGCAGAATAATTCAGCCATCCTACCAACATGGAGTCTATGGATGCTACACCACCAAACTTCCTTTCTATCCAAAACCACCTGTGAGCTTTCTGAAACTTCTAACATCCTTTTATCCACCCCAGAGAAGACTCCCACAGCCTCCTCACATGTCCTTTACCTCATGGGCAAGGGGCAGTACCACTGTCCCTTGTTTACTGCTGGCAAACAAACCAGCAGATCAAGGCAGTGCTGAGCTCTCACTACAGCTCAGTCACAGAACTGGTGTCTCTGCCTTCATTCACACAGCTTCCCATTTCCACAAAATATTCAAAGGTTTCCCATCTTTGTAAAACTGACTAAAAGTAGCCCAAGTCTGAGGAGGGATGAAAAACAAGACTAAACTACACAATGATGAAATTTTTGCTTCCAAAATGCCAGAAGAAATACCAATGGCAGCCTTACAAACCAGCTGTAGACAGCACCAGAAAAAACTCTCCTGAAGAGCCATGGGAATTCAATACAATTATCCTCTCAGTGCTGTATTTTAATACATTAAATTGTTAGTGCTGAAGTCCTCCATCACTAATGAAGAAATACATCATCCTTCAGTACTGACTTAACAAGAACCATTTTGTTATGCTGAAATTAGGAAATAGGTCATTTTCCACTTAGATACAAGACCACTTGTAAGACTACAAAAAAAATCTTCCCAAACTTGCAAGAGAGAAGGAAGAAAATAATACCATATTCACAAGAAGTTACTTTTAAAAAACCAACAAAACAAAATTTTAACAAAAACTGAAGGATCTCCAAGGATCTCAAATGGACTTGGTCATTGAACGAGGCAAAACTCACTAATAACGAACCTTAACATCCTTTTTAATACCATCATGTGTACAACAGGTTGCTTGCTTTCTGAAAAAAACACCATCTTTCATCAGATGGCAGCATCTGCATAGTTTTACCTGAAAAATTCACATTTTATCAAATTAAAACACAGAGCACTCTACAGGAAAGGATACACCAGTGTTTTCTTTCAGCCAATACAGAAATAGCTCAAGTCACTTCAGGAATTTATCAGCTGTATCCTGATAATGGAATGTTTTTTGACTAAAAGCCATGCAAACTGGCATTTTCCCAAACAATTTTTACAAAACCCAGCACCACAATACCGGTTTGGACACAACCTTAAAACCTACCATTTAACTACCTTCATTTTCTTCGGTGACTACCTCAACACCTACTTTATAGGCATTTAAGTACTTAGCTTAACTACCCCTTTGGACACAAGAAAAATTCACAATTCTCAAGTAAAAAAAATTTGTAGATCCCTACCCTGCACAGAAAACACACCTGTGCAGAAAACAACCTGACTACAAAAGATTTAACCGTATGAGCTAGAACTCTGCGCAAATAAGAGGCCAAATTTAGATACTAAACCAATATTACATGGAGGAGATGATTATATAGGGATTTTGAAGAGTTAAGTGGTGTGTCAATAAAGAACTGATTTTATAGCGCACCAATTTAAAAATGCGGAAGCGTACACTCACTGCTCTCATTCATACTACAGTAAGTCTCACTACCTCTCTGCCTGAAATGGGAGTCAATATTTTGTGACTTCAAACTATTCTGCCTTTGTTTTCCAGTGACCCACATTTCACTGGTCCAATGCTGGCTCTTCAACTCAAATCCCAAGATCCAGTTGTATGAACGCCTACCCACCCACTACTTTAACGTTCATACATAGCTACAGAGTGAGTACTCTGGCCCCTAATAGGCGATTTTCTGCCCATTCTCACGCACGACAGCCAGCGTCGAGGCCTGGGGGTGCCTCGGCCTCCAGAGCCTTCTGAAACGCCACAAAACAGGCGCCACAACACCGGGCAGATCCAAATCCGCGAGGAGAGAAAGGTGCGGATACCCCCCTCCCTCGCCGCTCTAGCCAAGCGGGAGAGGCTGCGCCTGCTCAAGTTCTTTCCGCACGCAGCCGCGGGGGCCCGCAGCTCCCCCGAGCAGCTCCGGCGGGTCCGGCCGCCTTTCAGCCCAAGGGCTTCGCTGCCGGATCCACCGGGCCCACTCCCGCCCCCCGGGAGGAAGGAGGAGCTGGCAGGCCCCCAGCACCCACAGGGGCCTCACCCCCCGCGGCAGCGGCGCGGCTCGTCCCGGGGACCCCGCGGGCGGCCTTTCCCCGCCCGCCCGGGCCCCGCGCAGGCCCCTCACCGTTCTGGCAGCGCGGCGCGCCGCTCGCAGGGGCCGCGGCTTCCAGGGAGCCGCCGG
>VZUI01035212.1:0-10186 GCA_013401135.1 Cettia cetti | reverse complement strand
CCCCCCCCCCCCCCCCCCCCCCCCCTTTTTCATCCACCCAGGATTTGTTCATAACACTTGTTCACTCATTAAATTTGAGTTACTACAGGTGGCAAATGCTCAGACTATAATTGTGTTAATCTAAAGAAGGCTTGGCATTGCATATGTAAAACACAGAACACTGTCAATCAGCATCATTCCCTTCATAAAGTTGCATGAATGTTTGTGCTGATTTTTATAGTGAACACTTTGAATAAAACACTCAACTTGCCTCATGGAATTCTTTTACATATTGCAACAGTTTCATTTTGCCTGATTTTGCTAGTGAATTAGTATCTTAGAAGTGAGATAATAAATTAGTTAAGCAATATTTACTCTCTTACTGTCTTCTTCCTCATACCTAACTTGTGCCTCTTTCTCCTTGATGTCTATCTTGTAAAAATCTACTCTGTCTTTATGTTACATAATTTTTTTACATTAAGTTGCTCTTGACAAGCACAAAACTTACTGGCATATTTTTCCTGAAAATGTTTTCTGCCAAAATCAATCATTCTCATCCCTATTAAGGCCCTTTAAGGTTGCTATCCTTTTTTCTGCTTTGTGGACTAAGACTTTTGTCCTTCAAACTGCTCATCTAAGAGAAGCATATGCCCTCACTATGGCTGTCATTTTGCCATAGTGATGTGCAGACACCATGTTCACATTTACCCTTTTTGACTCTTGTCCTACTGTTGGAGGTTGGGTTTTTTTCCTTTTGCCCCTTTTCACTTGTGGAATTTTTTTCCCATTGAGTTGCTAGGAAGCACTGATGGCTGGGTACTTGAGACAACAGGGAGGGGGCCAAGCCTCAGGGGAGCGTCTGGTGGCACTCCTCTGGGTTTTGGGAATGTCTCTCTGAAGGGCAGAGGTGCTGTGAGAGTGAGGCAGGCAGGGGGCAGGGCTGGGGCAGCTGTTGGCTCTCCCTCTTACTTTTGGTTTCATAGGAGGACAGTAAGAGATGCTGCTTGGAAAGGGAATTCGTTGCTGCCGCCAGAGCCCAGCCCAGATCTTGGTGCTCCTCCGGGTCCTGCTAGGGCACAAGGACCCTAGCGAAACCCCCAGGGGTTTGTAAAGCAAAGCCTCTCCTCCATCCCTGCCCGTCTGGGACAAAGCTGCCATTACCGCATGCTCCCCAAGCCCGCATCACAGTGCCCCCTGCAGCCACGGGGGAATTATAGCACCTGCCCTGCCTGCCGTGAGCCACCAGCACCCCCGCTGGCTATGACCATAACTGCACCAAAGGGGAAAGTGCCTGCAGCCAAGAGAAGGTTGTCATGAGGTTCCTAGTTCTGTTTGTTGTTAATGCCAGTTATTGTTGTTTGTTTGCCTTGTTATACATACATACTAGTAAAGAACTGTTATTCCTATCCCCATATCTTTGCTTGAGAGCCCCTTAATTTCAAAATTTTAATAATTTAGAGGGAGGGGGTTTACATTTCTTCATTCCAAGGCAGACTCCTGCCTTCCCTAGCAGACATCTGTCTTTCAAACCAAAATACCTACTCAGTCATTTTGACACTCTCTTTGTTGTTCTAGTCTAGGCCTATGCATCTATAGATGCAGAATAATTTTTTAAAAAATTATAACAGTGATTCAGTAACTATGGAGGTCTCATTACAGTGATAAAGATTTCCCAGATACTCTCAGAGAAAAGTAAAAAACATTTTAAGCCACAGAAATTAATTAGGATCAGAAACCAAACTGTCGAGAAATTTAGCTGAGGCATTTAAGAGCAGCTTGAGAGTTTCCATAATTTAAAATAATCTCAGAACAAGACTACTGGCTTTCACTGTGGAACCTGTATGTCAATCTTAGGTCTGCTCACTAAGTCAAAAAATCAAATATTTTCTTATGTCTACAGCCAATCCCATTCATAAACAAGCTCCAGATTTAAACACGAGCTCAGAAGGGCTCCTAAACTTTATACATATATTCTACTGTAGAATTAAAGTTGCATCCATTATCTAATATAAATTTACTATATACAAAATAACAAAAAATCAGTTCTTCAATAAGGAACATATGGACATCAGTTAAAAGAAGTTTTCTTACAGAGATTAAAGTTTACAAGTCCAGCTTTAGGTAAAACTTCAGCACCTGGAGTCTAGACAAAAAAAAAAAAAAAAAAAAAAAATTGTTTTCAAAACATCCACTGAAGCAGTCGTTCATGTTTAACTTGGCTGCAGCTACCCATCTGAGAGCAGGGAGGTGTATGGACAATTTCACAACTCAGTGGGTATTCACTGAGTGGGTGTGCTTCTTGTTTAATCCCTAAATCAAGCAGAAATGGAAAAAGATGAAGTTCTCCTTATGTACAATGCCTCTTTATATGCAGCATTTCACCTACCTATTCAGTGTATCTCCCTATCTTTACATCATTCAGAAGTATTTGATTTCTTGCCTCTAGGGCCCTCTTAGGTAGTTAAGAATTTCATTATTTTGTTCCCAGACTATAATTCTCAGTGTTTACTTTAAAACCATTTTTCCTTATGCCCATTATCAATGTTTAGTTTGTAACCATTTTTCATCATGACCACTCTCTTTCTTGAATTTTTCTCTTCCTGTTGGTTACTTCCCAAATATATTTTCACCAAGCAACACATCCTTTAGTTTCCTGTCTCTTCCTTCATCTGATCATTGCAACAGCCCATCTCTCTAAGTCCCCATTTGGCTTCTTTCTTGTTTGGGTCCCACTACAGCCACATGACTAGACACTCAAAAGTCCCTTGAATGCATACAACCTCAATACATTGCACTAGTATGCTTATGTGAAGATGTACCAGGTGGAGAAAATAGAATTGATCATCTCATTTCAAAAGAAATGCATCTTCTCCACATATGTTGAATAGAAAGAAAAGAAAACAGAAACTGGTTTCTCTTTTCATTCCCAGAACTGAAGCTAATGTCAAACTTCATGTGTCTAAGACCATTGTTGAGATGAGAAATTTCATTGTGGGTCTGCACAGAGCTGGGGCATCTCAAGGGTATTTACATCCTAATTTTGTTTTCTCTGAAGCAGTCCTACAAATATCTATCAGTTTGTACCCAGGACTCCTTTTTTTGTTGCAATTCAAATAGCAGGATTTTTATTCTAACAGTTCAGAGAAATTAAAGCATCCTCTCAGGGCTCTATCCTAAGTTATGCATCAGACCGATGCAGTGAGTATGAAAGCTGTGTTTTCTATTATTTGCATTCAAAAAGAAGACTTTGAATGTCTTCAACAAAATCAAATTAATTCCTATGCAGAAAAAGTTTTTATGTCATATTTCCTGGCTGGAATGATTACTTCAGTGATACCAAACATTCAGTTTTCTGTTCTAGGTTTTATGTAGGTTAGGTTTAGTTCCTTAAATTTGTCCCAGCACTAATTGGCCATAACACTGTGGGACCTCATAAGGCCAGGGCACCATACTATAAATTTCAGGTGATTCAGCAGCATCTCTTCCTGCTCCCCGCAACTCCTGAAATGCTTAAAGGTTTTTGAGAGGGACAATGCCACAGGTGGCAGCAATACTCTTTTGAAAAGGAAGCTGGATTAGGTGACCTTCAGAGCTCCCTTTCAACAAGAATTTCTACCTTTAAATGAATCATTTGCCTCCCTGCACATTATAGCCCACTATAAGGCCACTCTAAACCACTACTTATTCAAGTGAAGGGGAAAATTACAAAGCTACAGCTCTGTATCTCTTATTGGTGTGTGTTTTGCCAGCATGCCCAAGCACATGTCCAGAGTGGGTATAACACTGAATGGACAACTGATAGAATTACGTCAAACAAGGTGCGACAAATACTCCCTACCTGGACTGGATTTTGCCTTGCAGTTTTCAAGAAGCATACTGATGATTTGATACAAGCTAAAGACATACCAGGGCCATAATTTAATAGTAGGCAGTGGGCCTGCACCAGGTTCTTAGTATAAAAGCACCACTGGGTCCAGATATTTGAATAAATCTGACTAAATTTGTGCTGAGCTTCAAATATACCTTGTTTTGTATCTTGAGGCCAGATACAAAACAAGTGTTTAATGTGTATTGGGTGTTTTCCTTTGAGCTTCACTGACCAAAATTGTTTTCCAACCAAGCTGGAGCTCTCACTGTACAGTCTCCAGCACAATTACTCACAGTATTTTTGCATTCTTTCCCTGTCTCTGTGTATTTCTTCCTTTGACATTTTCCATAACATCTTCAGCTTGTCCTTAGCCTTGTGGGAAACAGAAGCAAATCACCTCTCTGAACTCAGACCACACAAACAGAGGGCTTAAAGCATTGCAATGAAACATATCTCTGAGCATATACATAAACATACTGCCATTCGGTTCCAGGTACAAAAAAACATAAATTCTCTTCCTCTTGCTCTTTTACTTCCGTTCTCTTGGGGAAAAAACAAAACAAAACAAACAAAACAGAAAGAAACCCCAACTAACACTCTTATTTCTGGAAAAAAAGAAAAAGAATATATTTGGGTCCAAGATATAATAATATTATTTCATCCAAAGATCTGCACATTTGGGAAATACAAATTACAATTTACGTTAGTGAACATAATGGAAATGTACATTCTATCAATGTTACTAATTAAGAGAAATGCAGACCGTATCACTTGAGTCCTTGTAGCTGAGTATCAACTGGTGTTAATTATCAAAGCTCCACCACTCCAGTGGAGATCTGCCTCCTCACAGCAGGTGAGACACTAATCCTCAGCCACTGAACTCCTGCACTATGCATCCACAACATTGAATATGGCATTATAGAAACTGGCACATGCTCCTGGCCATGACTTTGAAGTGGTACACTTGTGGCTAGTCTAAAGAATCATGTGTTCTGGGGAAAGCAGCAAGGGAGGGGAAAAACAAGGTAGAAGGGACATTTGGCACACTACCATCCCAAGAGAGACACAGAGACCACAGCAGAGTTGGAGCGGGAAAAGACGAAGTTTAATTTTTTCTTTCAGTTTATATAGATTTCTAGAAATGAGACCACATTGGAAGACTGAGGTTCAACCTCTGCACTTCTACTGGTCTGAGAAAGTGTCCATCAATTGTCCCTCCTACAGCAAAGAATGTAAACAATATAGAGAATTATGAAAAACATTGCTTTGTTTACATGAAAGTGCGTGAAAAATTCTTACTCCAATTTAGAAGGCTGAAAACAGGGCAATAGACATTAGCATCCAGTGACCTACATACAAATACTAAATTGGACATAATTATAAGATGTAATTTCCCATAGCAAGATACTGGCCTTTGGAGATCAACTCGCCAGACTACTTACACAGTATTTATGAGAAACACAGCACTATCACCAGTGTGCTTAAACCCATGCAATCACTCCCTTTTCCCAAAGCCAGGAAAGACTTTCAACCAGGAGTTTTTGGAATGGGTGGCAAATTTTGCTGCCATCAATCTTGGCTCAAAAATATGGTCTCGGTGCTTGAAGTGCAAAGCAAAAATGCATGCTGCCAGTTGTGGTGAGCTGTTTCCATGCACTAGATTATTTTTGTGAGTTATGTGAGTAATAATTACTGAGTAATATTACGCAGAAAGGTGAACATGCAGAAGGATGAACTTAGAGAAGACAATAGTACAAGCCATTGCCGGTGAAGTTAATCACCATAGGTGCTGTGCAATGAACCAGCCATTCTGCAGGCTTAAAAACACAAGTCCAAATGTTCAGCTCTTACAAGAGCAGGTTTGCACTTGTTCTGTACTATCATGCCAGCTTCATGTGACTGAAGAGAACTACCTGGCATGATCTCAAGGGTTACTAAAATGACCCAACAGTCCCTCATTCACCAGAGAGAAGATAATTAATTTCATGTATAACCTCATCATAAAAATTCTGAAGTGGAAGGCAAACACATTTTGAACTAAAATTTGTAGGAGGTACCCCAACAGATGTGTAAACATCTCCTTTTTAAACTGTATTTATATGAAGTTGTGTTTGAAGTTATATTTAAAACACTGTCATAAAAAAAGTCTGGCTAAAAGGCAAAATCTAGGAAATTTACTGGCAAGCAATCCTCTCCCAATGCTTAAGAAACCTGCAGCCACAGGATGGCCACAATGATTCCATTACAATGAATATAGAAACTGTTCAAAATCTGTTATAGAGACAACTGGCACTCAAAATCATGTCTTATAAGCCCAGAAAGGTGAAAGTTGTTTAGGTAGGATGCAACCAGATAAAATTAATAAGGATAGCCTGCATTCAAGCAGCAAGATTTATGAGAGACTAACATGTTACCACTCATATTGGAGCCTGTACAATACAGAAAAGCAGATTCAAAGAAAAAAAACTTGAAGGCCAGCCTTTTTATTTCCTCATGTGATCCACAAAATTAGGTTTTGCTTAACTCTAGCAAAGATTATGTGTTGCTAACTCAGGTTTGCACACAGGATATCTATGGGAAGTCACTAGCCATGTCCCAAATAGCCATGGCATATGGTTACGTGCCAGACGCAGTCAGAGCTGCTTACAAATTGCAGACTTGATACACACACAGAAGCCAGCACTAATCCTGAGAAGAAAAATCCACTTAACTTCTGATTGTTATCAACTCTTATGTTATAGAACTGATTCTGAAACAAAAACTCTTAGTAATGAATTCGCAGGTACAGAAGTCATCATACAATTGATTGAACTTGTGTTTCAAAACATGTGGCTGTTTGGGTTTTGCATTTTTTGTTTGTTTGTTTGTGAATTATTTTCTTCCCTCCTTTGATCTGGCTGTGTATTCCTTTGCCAAATTATTTTCTCTCTGAATTAAGTTCCATTAGTTTTGGTTCACAATCACAATCCCAGCTGTAGCCATTTAAGAATCATCTGCAATTTTCATCACTTGACAAGACTATCAGTTCTTAATATGCTCTTGAATCATTGTTCCACATCCTCTGATATCACAAAGAATTGTACTATGTTTTTGCACAGAATCCATTTGTATATTCTACTGAATAGGAACTCAGCAGCTCAGTAAATATGTGGACTATTGAAACAATGTGTTTATTCTTAATATTGTTCTTCTGAAACACTGGAAAATTTCCTTTCCTTTCACAGATATAGCTTTATAAACTGCTGTGTGGTGGCTGACTATATGTAATGAGGTAATAGAGAGCCTGAGAAAGTCAACAGAATGCCAATACTTTCACCCAAGAAGAAAGAAAAATATTTGAAAAGTTTCTTCATTGATTTTATGAACAAACCCCACTCTCCAGTAATGAGAGTTTTCTGTCATCTTATACCATGGATACGATCTACATGATGTACTAGCATTTTAGAATATGATTTTGAGGCAGAACACTCAAATGTTGAATGTGAAAAGCCTTAGGGAAACCTATTTAGAGTCAAAGTAAAGATGTTTGAATGAATTGGGAATTGGGCACTGATGGCTTGCTTTTCCTCCCAAGTAGTTATTTCTACTCCATTTTCCCAGCCACCAGCAGCCCAATGTTAGTTACCATGGTTTTGAGGAGTGCTTCTCACCAGCCTCATATGTTCAAAAGCTCAAAAGCTGCATATGGGCCATGTCTAGTCCTTGGCACAGCATGGAATACTCTAGACCTGAGTAACAAAGAGTTGATATAAAACATGCCATTAAGAATTCCACAAAAAAGAAAAAAGAAAAAAGAAAAAAAAAAGGAAAAAGGAAAGCATGCTTTCATCATGAGTACGAAAATGTGGGGTTTAATCTCTACCTTATAAAAGACAGAAAGTTTTGTGATTCAAAGAAGTTTCATGTTCTTACTTTGAAATATCTCTTAACATAGTATTGAAATGGAAAATGAGAGTAAATTTTTTTTTACTTGAAAAAAAATCCATGAGATTAAAGAATATTTTTAATCTTAAAACATACATGGAAGTAAAACAGGGGGATTGATACTGTTTACTTTAAAATCAATTTCTTTTCAAGAAATGCTTTCTGGAACTAATTTCCTAAAGCAATGTGATGTTCACTTATTTTTTCCCTTTTGGAAAAAAAAATTTTGAAAAGGAAAAATATGAGTAGCTGAAATAGGCACCAGCTCATGAGGATTAAAAGGAGCAACATTCTCCAGCATTTTTTCCAAGGCCTAAGACCAAAGTTAACTAAATCCAGTCCTTAAGGTCCGTGTACTAATCTACTACCTCAAAACAATAATTGCAGATAATTGAAGGTATCTAGTTAACAGCTGAGAAAAAAAAAAAAGTGTAAACTTTTTGTTTGCCAACATTTCTTAGTTTTCAAGCAAAGACACCGTTTTTCATCTCCTTTGTAACAGAAATAAAAACATCTATTATTTTGATTTTCAATAACTATATAGTAGATTCTCAATTGTCTTACGCATACAGTTCTGCTTTAAGTTCTTCCTCACCCTTGGGATTAAACATTAACTTTTGTTTTCCAGTGTGGATGGTTTTGTCTTGGTATTATTGTGGGGTATGTTTTTATCTTTGGGAATATGTCAAGACCTTGTCAAGCCTTTTCTGTTAAACTAAAGTTCATTTAAGTTCAAAAATCTCACATGTACACAGGTCCAAATACCTAATTTTTTTTTCTTCTTGACCAAAATAAATTGGACTATGAGAACTATTTCTCACATGTCCAATTTATCCTCGCATATTTTTCTGAAACCTTTTCACACTGAAGTATTTTTGGCCTTTTGGCTTCCTGATCTCTGTTATGGCAAGACCTACATCTACAAAGATAACATACATTCTTATTCATATTCAATAGCCCCCTAATTAGAACAACTTTTCTTCCCTCCAGTGTGGTATTGTGGTGTTTTACTCATCACCTAGACAATTCTAGTGCATCTGGAGTACACTACATGGATTTCTACCCTTTACGCATAATCTTCATTCTCTGCTGTTCATTAGAGTAAACATTCTTTTTTAAAATAGGCCAAGCTGATGAGATGCCACAATGAGAATATTCTGTAAAAACACCCAGGTACAGAAGTCATTTCCCAGTATTTTCTGACCTAACTTTCTGTCTCTGGCAAATTTAACCACCCATATATACAATTTATTGGCAAGAAAATATTGAAATTTAAATCACAGAATCACAGGGAAGAGACCTTCAAGATCATTGAGTCCAACCCATGCCCAAACACCTCAACTAAACCATGGTGCCACATCCAGTCTTTTTTTCAACACATCCAGGGTTTGATGACTCCACTACTTCCCTGGGAAGTGCTTTATCACTATTTCCATAAAAACTATTTTCCCTAATAGCCAACCTATATTTCCCTTGGCCCAGCTTGAGACTGTGTCCTCTCCTTCCGTCAGCTGCTACCTGGAGAAAGAGATCAACCCCCACCTGAGTAAAAGCATCTGTACAAATCATCTCTATTTATCTGGCATAGACAGTTAACTGTAAACCCATTTAACACATTCTTAATCAACTGATTGCAGTGCTATTTCAGTATCATATGGTGTGACAGTACGTGTTCAGGAGAGGGTATCAATTTCTGTATTTCTTTCAAACCACAACAACAAAATCATGTTTGTTTGGCATGGCATATTATCATTGAGTATTTAAAGCTTGTATTACCATCCCACAACAGCAGGTTAATTAAGTCCCATCCTAGCATTTGTAGGATTTTGACCATCACTTATAGTTTGTAAAATCATCCTTGAAATTCCCTATTATTCTAAGTTGGCAAGGTTTCAAAATTGAAAAGTAGTTAATATCTGTAAAATAGTAAATCCAATTTACGGGCTGAATTTTGAGTTCTGGATGAAATATAACATCCATTTGCCTTATTATAGTTGCAAACCTTTTAAAAATTAACAACGTTCTGAATTAAATTTACTCAATACTATCAGGTTCACTTACTGTTATCAGTAACAACACAGTTTTTTCTGTTCCTATTTGTAGTTCAGTGTAGCAGAATTTCTCAGGGAGCAGGGACATGATCTGCTCCCTGAGTGAGGGTGGTCAACCCAGCCTGAGTTAGTAGGCCAGGTAGTAGGCCTGAGGCCTTTTAGGTAGGCCCAGGGACAGGCCTGAGTGCAGGCCTGACCTGTGGCGCAGTTAGAAATTATGTTAAGGAATGCCAAAGAGATAGTAAGTTAATTAACAGGTGTTTGGGATTGCTGCTAGGTGAGCACTTTAGCCACCTTAAGTGTGAAAGGTAAATAATGTTTAGTTACATTCCTGAGTGCCGAACGCCAATGAGGGAATGCTTTG